>PVIA01004762.1:0-130070 GCA_004024845.1 Tonatia bakeri | reverse complement strand
CCAAGTCTTAAGAGAGAAGTGTGTCTTTTAGGACCTTTTTTTTTTTTTTTCAGCTAAGGCTTTTTCAAACCAGTTCGGAATTCTTTGAGAAATTTGGCGACGGGGTATAAATTTTAAGAAAATAAATTCATATCCTACTACTTAAAGAGCTGGTTGGTGTACAGGGCTCTAGAAGGGAACAGTTCTGTTGTGTGAGAATGAAGACGCTCTCACAGGATTTTTGAATTAACTGGCAGTTTTACAGCAGCTTTGTCAACCCATCATTCATGGCTGCAACCCAGTGTATGAAACCCGTCATGGTGAAATAGCAACACCTTGTTGTTCTGCGCATTTTAATGAAATCCCTCTTGCTAATGAAATGCCAGCCAATATCTTTCTCGCAGGTACTGTGTACTAGAAAGTTGCTTATTTCAGAGCAAGCGGAGTCAACCATATAAATTCCCGTCTTTTGACATCTAACACCTGCTGTCAACCTGTTATAACTAGGAGCCGCTCTCAAAACTGACATCCACCAGGATGCCCCTTGCTAATAACCAAAGAGTTCAGTTCAGTAAATATTTGAATATTTACTCCATGCTAGTTAACACCAGAGGCAGTGCAGGGGGGTACCAGGAGGAATAAGATTCAGCCTCGGCCATTAAAAAAAACTCACCACCATCCAATTTATTTGGACAAGTACATTCAGGCAAGGCAGTCTAGGGTAAGCACTTCAGTAGGGTCGTATTCAAAAACGTTGAGAGGGCGCAAGCAGGGAGGTTGGCTCTGAATGAGGGGGTCCTAGAATGCTCCCAGGAGGTTCGATTTCTTGTGGTCATGGATAGGATTTTGAAAAGCAGAAGGAGGCTGGAGAAGGAAAGCTATTTCATGAAAGGATGACAGGAGGACACATAATTAGACTTGGGTTAGCAGTGATACAATGGATGAATGTGCAGGAGTGGCAGGGAGTGGGGGGCGCTGGAGAGAGAGAGGGAGTAAACGGAGTAAGACCATTTAGGAGGCAAGAGAGCCCCAGTTAGAGCAGTAGCAGTGGAGTGAAAAGAAAAATCTGAGTTAAGATAGGCGGGGGCGCTACCATTAACAGGATTTGGACATTGACTGGATGTGTGGAATTGAAGATCTAAGAGAGAGCTTGCCTCTTAGGATTTTGACATTAAGTGGCTTGGAAGATAGTGATGTAACCAGAGACAAACTCAGGCCGAGGAGCTGATTGCGTGTGATCAAATGTGGTTAAGATACAGCCAGTGAGCATGATGGTGACGCGGACCCCGGCTCGTGGGGTCCGAGTCATTACGGATGACATATGAGACAAATTCACACGGACTACTGAGTCCTGTGGAGGAAAAGGGACAGCATGGCTTTTCTCTCAAGGGTAGCAAAATCCTTGGCCCACGCTCCAATGAGCTTTTATTGTCTTACTGGGCACCTTACAAGAAGGTCCTTATTAACTATGCACAGGCTAACTTTAGGTGGTTACTTTTTACAGAAAACAAAGGAGAGGATGCTGGTAATTACATCACAGAAGAAGGATATTTGCAAATGAAAAGGCAAAAGTGGTTGAACCGGTTACACTCATCCTTGGAAGGTTTAGCATGGATTTTAGGAAGTTGCTTTGCAGTAAAAGTCCTCAGTTCAGAGTGAGGGATTTTTAGCAAAAAGCAAGACTCATAGCGGCCTATGTACATTGCAGGCCTGATTCCCCACTGGAGAACCTGTCCGTGGGTGTGGGTCCTGTGCATCTCCCAGTAGGAGCTGGGCCCATACCACGCAGAGTGGCCTCCCACAGATGGGAAATGGTTGAAAACACAAGCAGAGATTACAGGAGCAAAGTCACCTCTCTACAGATGGGGAAGTTACCCAGAGTGGACAAGCTTGCATGCAGAGAGGGTGCCGAGTGAAAAGAAAAGTAGGCCTAACGAAGGGATTTCATGGTAGGGCCATGTAAGGGATTTCAGAAGAGTTAGCACTACGCCTCCCAGTGGCAACTTGCAGTATAGGCACATTTGGGCTAACACACTGAACAATGAATTTATAAGTATTACACTGTATTTTGTTTTCTATCTTCTGCTGTACAACCAGTCTAATAAGTTTCTTCTTCGTTCTTACTGATACTTGAAATATGATAAGGAGGCGTAGAAACCCTTTAGCTGAGAGTGTAAGACTGCTGTGTTTATGTATATTAAACCCTCATTATACCAGGGCAGACGGTCATTGCCATTTGCCATCTAGGTCTAATGAACTCTTTGCTTTTTTTTTTCCTTACATGTTCAAGTTATTTTTCAAATACTTTGCAGAAGTAAACCTAAAGAAATAGTAAAAAAAAAAAACAGTATTAGACATTTTAATAAGAACTTAAGCACAACAAACTTCTGTGGATCAAATACATTTTACAATAAATTCTAAATGATTAGCGTCCCACATCATTGTAGCAAAAACACAATGGTTCAAATTCTTCAAGCAAAATATTATGTGATGAGGTCTTTCCTGTTGAATAACTAACTAGATTAAAAGACCATATTTTCTCTCTGTCTTGATAAATATATTGTTAGCTCATCAATCCTTGTGTTTGGGAAAAATCCATCTAGGTTATTACCATTTGAAGACTCGGTCTAAAATTTCACCTATATGATCAATTTCACCATCATCATTAGAGTCCAAAATGCTGGTTTCTGTCTCTGCATTTATCTTCCATTATGTCTAATAATTGTGAAATGTCTTCCGCTGGCAATTTTCTTATCATCGACATTATGAGAGTAAACTGGGAAGGATTTTCAACTGTGTTCAATGAAAGCTGGAAGCAGACTCCAAAGATAGTGTCTCCAGCATTCTTTTATATCTTCTTAAAATACGATGCCAGTGTTTTAGGCAATGAAATAAAAGACTGAAGGGTGAAAGTCTATTTCACTATCGTATCATCTTTCTAATAATCCCATCATGTTTCCATTTATCAATCATTTTTGCATAATGAAGATAATTTGAGTAATGATAAAACAGCAAAATGCTTCCAAATATAGTGAAAACATGATCACTAAGACAACACAGTGTAACTTAGTTTATGAATGAGTTCAGCAGACCTGCATATGGTCATTGAAAAATAAAATGGTTTTATTTCAACCCTAAGTAAAATATCACTTTGTTTTTGATAGACCACGAGGAAAAAAAAGTCACAAAATTAAAATGCTTACAGATAGTTAGAACTTCTCAAAAAGGAAACTCAAAAAATACAGTTGGGTGCAGAGGACCTGCCATCTGAAGGCATATCAAAGGTTAAACAGAACATCACTTGTCCAGTCCTACTACAAATTTGGAGTTTTATTAGTCAGCATTCTCCACATGCGTACATAGTCATGAGCTGCAGAACAATGTTTTGGTCACCAACAGACTGTGTATATACAACCGTGGCCCTATAAGTTAATAATGGGTAAAAACTTTCTGCTGCCTAATGATGCCATAGCCGTTGTAATGTCACAGCATAACACATTACTCATGTGTTTGTGGTGATGCTGATGTAAATGATCCTATTTAGCAAGAGTCATGTAAAGTATAGCATGCACAGTTGTGTACAGTACATGATACTTGATAATGACCATGAGAAACTATGTTACTGGCTTAAGTATTTGCTCTACTATCCTTGTTATTGTTATTTTAGGATGCACTCTTTCTACTCATAAAAAAGTTTGCTATAAAACAGTGTGCCACGCTGGCTGGTATGGCTCCGTGGATTGAACACCGGCCTGTGAACCAAAGAATCGCTGGTTCGATTCGCAGTCAGGGCACATGCCTGGGTTGCAGGCCGGGTCCCCAGTAGGGAGTGCACAAGAGGTAACCACACATGGATGTTTCTCACCCTCTCTTTCTCCCTCCCTTCCCCTCTCTAAAAATAAATACATTAAATTAAATAATTTTAAAAAACAGCATCCCTTGTTATGCCAGCAGCAGCCTCATATATCTCTTGTTGACTGGGTCTCTTGAGCGTATCATTTTTGCCTTGTACTTGATTTCTTCTTCTGTTGTTTTGTACAGTAATTCACCACACAGGCTTGTAGCCTAGGAGCAATAGGCCATACCATACAGCCTAGGTGCGCAGTAGGCTACACCATGTAGGGATGTGCAAATGCGCCCTATGATGTTTGCGCAGCGACTGCATCACATAACCATGCATTTCATAGAATGTATCCCTGCTGTGCAGTGCTGCGTGACTGGAGAGATGAGAGAGAGAGGGGAAGACAGAAGAGAGGGAGAGAGAAGAGAGAAAGAAAGAGAGAGGAAGAACAGGCAAGTCCAGTATCTTCCGGACAGGCCAGCATGGCAGACACTTGGGAAGAGATGCTGCCGTGGTCTTGAGACCGAGGGCAGTGTGGAGGCAGAAATCCCTCTTCTTCTGGGGACCTCAGTTTCTTTCTCGGAAGGTCTTGAACCGATGGGATGAGGGGTACCCACATTGTGGAGGCTAATCTACCTTACTCGGAACCTACTGATTTATGTTGATCACAGCTTAGAAACACCTTTAGGACAACATCTAGGTGTTAGTTCAAAAACTGGGCATCTTTGTCCAGCCAAGGTGACGCGTAAAATTTACCATCACAGTGAGGTCAGAGTAGCATACATCTCTTCATGGGGAAGTTTCATGATTTCCTTAATTTCCATCAGCATCCAATGAATAGGGTACCTGGAAATATATATTAAACATTAGAAATGATCTTTAGCATCTTAGTGAATTTCAGAGCTCCATCAGAGTAAGTATAACTTATACATAAAAATTACCCACAAAAAATAACTCTGTATGTTTTTCTTTCTTTACAGAATTTTACTTGTGTTAGGTTAACATTGAACGTACAGCATGAAATAATGCTGATGTAATGTATCTCATTCTTTAATTCTATAAGAGGATTAAATCAAATCATATTTGAACAAGATTTAAAATCTAAATTAGCTGCCATGATTATATTAAATTAGTTTTTCCTATGCATGTATAACAGGAAAAATAAATATACTTTCCTTAAAGTGATATACCTATAATTATGAACATAACCAGAGATTGCTACTAATAGCTTACTTTTTCATTTCGTTTCTTTTAAGGGAAAGATATGGACTAGCAAATGTTCTACTCATCTACTTTAAAAACCAAATATAATGAACAAAGCTATGGAAAAAACAATTAATGAACATTATTTTTTTTCTTTTTCTGTATGATAGAATAAAGATACTGATGAATAAATATAAAGAACCTTACAATCAGACAAAATGAGCTGATAAGATGAATCCAAAATAGGAAGAGATATGTCCATAGGGAGAATCCCAGATATTCATAGGCTATCATTTTTGTCTTATGGACTAACGGGGCTTCTCAACTAAAGAGCTGAATTTCTGGTATATTTTGATGCCTCTAGGCATAAAGAGGACTATTACTGCCTCCTGGTGATACCATGCAGTTCAGATGAAGCTAAGCCATGGACTTCCAAAAGATTCTCTCAGTTCTCCTCGGGTGTTGGAAGTGTTGGGATTATTTCGGATCTACCATTTCTTCCTTTACCAAAATTTTCGCATTAGTAATTTGAAGCAACATAATACATTGCTTGCCACCAGTCTTTACCTGCTTGAGAGAAGTGTTTATAAATAAGCGGGAAGGATTAATACATTGGGGCCTTTCTATACGAGCCAAGTTCATGTAGTCAGGAAAAGGAATTTGCGGTTACCTGGTGCTGCAAAGAAATCGCCCCAAAACTTAGTGCCTAAAAACAGCAATAAACATGTGCGCATTCTTTCTCATAGGTTTTGTAGGTCAGGACATCACTTGGTCGAGTGGTTCGTTCTTGCAGTCAGTAGTCAACTGCAGCTACAGTGATGTGGGAACTCAACAAGGTAGCTTGCTCTTATGGCATGTCAGGCGGTGCTGTCTAGTGGGCGTCTCCCTACAAGAGCCTCCCCGCGGGACTGTGTGAATGTTCCCGTGATTTTGTGGCTGGCTTCCCCCAGAACAAGTAAACCATGAGTATAAGGCAGAAGCTGTAATGCCTCTTTGGGCCCAGACTTAGCATGTATACTATCGCTCCATCAACTGGGACAACTATTTGTCACACATGTCGGTTCTAATGCAGCGACGTGGTTAGAACAAAGGACGCCAACAGGGCATGAATGCCAGCAGGGGAGGCTCCCTGGGGACCACCCGGGAACCGACTACCACGGGATTTATCAGGTCTGCATAGGAAAGTTTTCTGAAACATAACCCCATGTCGCTTTGACTGCCTCCCTCAGATGCGCCAGCAAATGTCCATGTCTCTCTTCCCCTGTACACAGCAGGCCACCGGTGTGTGCCCTTTTTCCTGCGTGTGCACATTGAAAGGGACAAGAGCCCACCAAGCCCTTTTCCATGGCTGCTGGGCATGTTAGTAGTTATCGTGGGTCTATTCAGCCTGGCTCCTCATGGGGAAGTGTGGGTTTTGGAAAGAGTGTTTTTGAGTCTTGGAGGCCTAACAGAAAGACCTAGGTAGCAAATAGTTGGTTATGGGATAATAATAGCAACAATGATCATCATTACTTTTTTTTAAGATTGTGTTTATTTATAGAGAGAGAAGAAGGGAAGGAGAGAGGAAGAGAAACATCAATGCATGGTTGCCTCTCGCACGCCCCCTACTGGGGACCTGGCCTGCAACCCAGGCCTGTGCCCTGACTGGGAATTAACCCACAACCCTTTGGTTCGCAGGCCGGTGCTCAATTCACAGAGCCACACCAGCCAGGGCACAATCATTCTTTTTATGCTAGTGAGATGACCACATGAGAATATCTTTTCTTACTTTCATTCAAACAATAATGCAGTACCAAAAGCCATGCATCTAAAGTGAGAAGTCATGGTTTAAGTCTTGGCTCTGCCCTTTAGTGACAACAGAACCCTTGGCAAACAATTTAATCTCTCTGACCCTTTGTCTTTTCATCTGCTAAACTGGGCTCCTGATGCCTTCCATACCAGACTGCTGTTAGGATTAAATGGAATGACATATGGCAAAGCCCTTTCAAATGGTCAATCTCTATGCAAATATCAGTGTCTTAGTCATCTCTGGCTGCTGTAACCAAGATACAATAGACTGGGTGGCTTAAACAATAGGCATTTATTTCTTAGAGTTCTGGAGGTTAGCAAGTTCAAGATCAAGGTGCCAGCAGGTTTGGTTGCTGGTCAGTGCCCCCTTCCTGGCTTGCAGAGGGCTATCTCCCTGTGTCCTCACCTGGTACACAGAGAGAAGTCTCTGTTCTCTCCCTCTTCTTACAAAGACATCAGTCCCATCATGGGGCCTCAGTGTGCGAATGGGGTGGCACACACAATCATTCTGTAACAATCAGCTCTCCTCATTATTGAGAGCTCCACTAGGTCTTCTGGATGTCAATAATGATGGAATCCTGCTATAAGGGTAAGGGGTTTCCACAGCTAGACAATGGGTACATGAAGGTTGGGAATTACTCTTATGTCTGTACACAAAATTTCTGTTACTTGCTCAAGAAATTCGTTTCCTCTGAGAGCATTGATTCTCTTAAATTCTAGTCTAGGGTCTTGGGAGAAATATAGGTTCTCTGTTCAGATTTTCCGAATGAATGAGTAAAATCCTTTATACTATTTCTTGAAAATTAAGATAAAAGCAAAAGTATCTGTGCAGAATATTCTACTTTCAGGGTTTTCACTACTGCAAAGTCTGTTTTATTACCATCTGTAAGTGCAACCCTGGTTCAAAAGATGAAGCCATTGTGAGTCACCCACAAAGTCTGTAGGGTAGTGATGGAAATAGTAAGCCTGACCATTGGGGTCAGATTCTTCTCTTTCATACAGGAGCTGTAGACCTGCTGCCTTTGGCTACAGCTGGATTCCAGGAAAACCAAATTGGTGTCAGGAAAGAAAGGCAAAGAGTCATGTATAAACCTGAGTCACTTATTATCACAAAAATGTGTATTAACCAACAGGGTATTTGAAAAGATAAAGTCCCAGATTCACAGAAAAAGAATGAGATGAGAATACCTTTCCATAATTAAACACAAAATGGTGTGAATTGATAAGATCCAATAAACCTGAAAATACGAACGTCGGGGACCAGGGACTGGCATCACCGTGTTGAATAACCGAGATGGCAACAATATATAATACTACTTAGGTGGACACTTTAGCATCAAGAAATCCCAAGAAAATTTTATGCAGTTGAGAATTCCCAAATTTAAGGGACAACCTTAAGCATGCTGGGACTTATTTGAAAAGTTATTCTGGGATATTACAGTGAAGTTGAAGACTTCCGGTCAAGATGGCGATGTAGTCAGACATGGCTCACCTCTTCAAACAACCACATCAAAATTACAACTAAAATATAGAACAACCGTCACTCAGAACCATCAGAAATCAAGTTGAATGGAAGTCTGACAGCTACAGAATAAAAGAAAGCACATCCTCCAACCACTGATAGGAGGGGCGCAGACACTGAACAGGCTGGTTCTGCACCACGTGTGGCAGATAAAAGTTTGGGAGGGATATCATGGGAGCGAGGGAGCCCAGCTGCACACCAGGCCCCCAGCCCAGGGTTCCAGGGCCAAAAAGAAGTCCCCATAACTTCTAGCTACAAAAACCAGAGGGGATTGAGTCATTGGAGGAAACTGCTGGAGCCCCAAGCAGTTCCTCTTAAAGAACCCACATATGGACTCACCCACTCAGACTCACTCCCTCTAAGCTCCAGCACCAGAGTAGCAGCTAGAAAGACACCAATGGCATACTGGGAGAAATGGAAGTATCTGGCATCAAGGCAAGCAGAGGCCATTGTTCCTTTTCTAACCCCCCCACCACCACCGCAAAGCCACAGAGCCAGCAAGCTGGTGCCATCTGAGACTCCATCAACCTGGCTAACACTGTTTGATCTACCATAGAGATCCTCAGTGACTTCACACCACCCATCTGAACGTCCCACTCAAGCTGCTTTTACATAAGAATGGCTGATCTTAGCTCACGCTGCACAACTTCCTAAATCTCAAATAAGCCACAGCTGGCCTCAGTGAGCCCCAGGCCCAGCAGTGGCAGCAGCCAGCCTAGATTCACAGCTTGGCTTTCCCTGGGAGTCTCCAAGCCCAGCACAAGTAGCAACCATCTCAGATTGCCTTACTGCTCAGGCAGCGTGGCCCCAAGCAAAACACAGGTGGGAGCTGACCTTGGCCTGCATCACTCAGGAAACCCCAGGGCCTGCGCGCCCAGTAGACAGCTACAGATCACGTTGGAGAACCACCACCCGGACCCTGCACAGCTGGTTCTCCATGGAGAGCAAAGGTTGGTGGTAAGTGGTCACAGTCAATCCTTGTAGCCGACTGCCCTGGGTAAATCCCTCCCATTGACCTGCCATCAGCAACCAAAACTCAATTCCATGAGGAGGGTGTACTCAGGCCACACAAAGGGTGCACCTTGAGTACCCAGCTTGGGTGATAGGGGAGGCTGTGCCACTGGACCCTATAGGACACCTACTATATTAGGCCACACCACCAAGACACAGAGTCAAAGCAGCTCCACCTAGTACATAAAAACAAACAAAGGAAAGCTGCCAAAATTAGGAGACAAAGAAACACGGCCCAAATGAAAGCACAGATCAAAACGCCAGAAAAAGAGCTAAACAAAATGGAGATAAGCAACCTATCAGATGCAGAGTTCAAAACACTGTTTACAAAGATGCTCAAGGAACTTCGTGAGGACCTCAACAGCATAAGAAGATCCAGTCAGAAACAAAGGAAACACTAATTGAAATAAAGAACAATTCACAGGAAAACAACAGTAGAGTGGATGAAGCTGAGAATCAAATCAATGATTTGGAACATAAGAAAGCAAAAAAACAACCAATCACAACATCAGGAAGAAAAAGGCATTCAAAAAAATGAGGATAGTGTAAGAAGCCTCTGGAACAAATTCAAGTGTTCCAATATTCACATTATAGGGGTGCCAGAAGGAGAAGAGAAAGAGTAAGAAATTTCCATTTGAAAAAATAATGAAGGGGAACTTCCTTAATTTGGCAAAGGAAATAGACATGCAAGTCCAGGAAACAGAAAGAGTCCCAAACAAGATGGATGCAAAGAGGCCCACTCCAAGACACTTCATAATTAAAATGCCAAAGTTTACAGATAAAGAGAGAATATTAAAAGCAGCAAGAGAAAAGCAGTTAGTTACCTGCAGAGGAGTTCCCATAAGATTCTCAAAAGCTGATTTCTCAAAAGAAGCTTTGCAGGCTAGATGGGATTGGCAAGAAATATTCAAAGTCATGAAAAGCAGGAACCTACAGACAAGATTGCTCTACCCGGCACAGCTGCCATTTAGAATCGAAGGGTAGATAAATAGCTTCCCAGGCAAGAAAAATTAAAGGAGTTCATCATCACCACACCATTATTATACAAAATGTTAAAGGGACTTATTTAAGAAAAAGAAGATCAAAACTATCAGCAATGAAATGACAAAAATGCATTGTCTATCAACAACTGAATCTAGAAATCAAACTAAGCAAACAAGAAGAACAGAGACAGCATCATGGATACAGAGAGCATTTGGATGGTTGCCAGATGGAAGGGAAGGTGGGGGAATGGGTGAAGAGGTGAGGGGATTAAGAAGTACAAATAGGCAGTTACGGAATAACCATGGGAATGTAAAGTACAGTATAAGGAATGGAGCAGCCAAAGAACTTATATGCACAGCCCATGGACATGAACAATAGTGGGGGGATTACTTGAGGGAGGAGGGTTCTGGGTGGAGGGGAACAAAGAGGAAAATATCAGGACAACTGTAATAGCATAATCAGTAAAATACAATTAAAATAAATAAAAAGAAAATGCGAACATCGAATATAATTGTGCAGAGAGATAAGGTAAGGTGAACAACCTAGGAAAACATACACTCTTATTGTCCTGTTGAAACAATGGCACTTCACCTATTCCTCATTAAGCGTTTGGTTTAGTTTTATATGTTTTAGCACCAATAAAAAGGGGAAGTCACAGCCGTGTTGGACTAAAAAAAAAAGGGAGACTTCTCTTGATTATTAGCAGGACTTTTAAATTCCTCAGATTTTTAGAACACCAGGTTGTGTGTCTCTCGATGGTGGGTACCATGCAAAACATAGCATCTCTGCACGTAAGAAGCATAGTACCGTAGGGAGAACGTAGCAAGAAATGGGATGGAAGTGATTGTTTTCTTAGCATCTGGCAGGGCACACAAAGTGCCCACATTCCTCTTTCAGCAGCAAGGTGTTTCAGTAACTGAAAACATCTGGAGAATTCCACACTGCGTGAAACATCTCAGACAGTATGGAGGTGTCCACAGTTTTTACTTACTCATTTTACCAAATCAGATAGTAGTCAGATTCTAAACTATCTCATTTGATAAATGGTAACACTTGAGATCTATGTTATATTTTGCATGAATTAAATCACTCTCATATGCCTATGCATTGATTTGATTTCCACAGCATCACCTAGAATTAGTGAGGATTAACTCGTTGTTAAATAAATGAAGGAACAAAGAATCATAGTTATTAATACCTCGCTCAAAGTCACACAAGTAGCAAACATTGGATGGACCCACAACTCAGCCCACGTATTCTGATTCTAAAATGGGTGTGTTAGATGGGTGTTCTTTTCCAAAACCCTATGCTGAAAGGAGGCAGCATTTGAAAGTCAGTTACTGCAAGTTTATTTATATATATATTTATGTACTTATGAACACGTATATGTATTTGCAAATCATATATATTCTACTGAAACATTTATATCAATTATTTATTAAGTTGTGATAGTTTACTTCAATTAAGTTAAAATATATCCAGTATTTATTGAATTGTGGGACTTAAAGATCCTCAGAGGAATTCATTCCTATGCATTAAGTGAAGTCACTTTTCTTTCTTTTTTTAAGATTTTATTTATTTTTATTTTCAGACAGAAGAGAAGGGAGGGAGAAAGAAAGGGAGAGAAAGACACGTCAATGTGTGGTTGCCTCTCATGCACCCCCTACTGGGGACCTGGCCCGAAACCCAGGCATGTGCCCTGACTGGGAATCCAACCTGTGACCCTTTGGTTCACAGGCCGGCACTCAATCCACTGAGCCACACCAGCCAGGGCTGCAAAGTCATTTTTCAACCATCTCAGAAAAATAAAAAGCCCACATGTATTTAAAAAACGGGAAAAAAAAACTTAGCAGTAGGAGACTCTGTGACCATATTCCATGAATATAGTTCAGGTGGAGCCATGGGGGTGGAGCAAACAGCTGTCTTTCTGGTTATGTTGCCACGGTTCTAAGTTACCCAATGCTGGAGGTTAAGAATTCCAAGCATTGTTGTGTCTCTCTGAGACATTTTATCCTCCTGACTGAACTGTAAACTTTAAACTCTTACTTCTTTATATTTGAATTCCCATAATTCTAACATTTTTTTCCGAAAGTAGCAGGCATGCTGTAAACGCTTACCGACTGAATGAAGCGTCTCATGGGGTAGTGGGCAAGTAGTGTAGGGCTGCAAACTGCTTTTATCATCTCCATCATCCTCGGAAAGAAATAGCGTGAAGAGATGAATAATGATGCCTTGCGTACACAGCAAAGCAAACCAACAAACCCAACAACCCGCAGCAAACACACCTAGACTTTGGAATGGCGAGTATTTTTTTCAATTTTAAGACATTGAGAATCTGTTTTGTGCAATCTCTCATAAACAGAACAGATTTAAAAAGCACTGCGGCCCTATTCCTGTTCACATTCCTCATCCTAGCGGGAAACAAATGTACCCGGTCAACCGAAATGTGCTTCCGTTCCCTTTCGGAGGCTGTGCTGATTTGAGCAAAATGGAAATGAAACGTAAATATAAAGAGTTCTTTATCTTCAGAAGCTCAAGTATCCCCTTCTAATCTTGAAAGTAGACATTTGGATTAGGATTCTCTTTCTCTCTCTCTCTCTTTTTTTTTAAGGAAAATTTCTTTTCCCTTTCATCATGGTGTCTGTTGAAAGGGTTCAGAGAACTCACATCAGGAAGTCATGTTGTAACTGATGACCAAATGGGAATGGGAATTTGTATTTTATGAAGCAAACAGTATATGACTAAGCAGCCTGTTGTCCTAGGCGAGGTAGAATACGCGTCAACGTGTAACCAGAAAAAACACTGGCATTCAGGCTACCTGCCACTACCAAATCCAATAAGCAATGACAGCGATGGAATCTTTTATGGGTGCTTTATTCAGATGACCGGTGATCCGAGAATTTGGCGGGTTCATACCCTAACAAACCATCTTCCCTTCTCTTTCCTGGACAGATCTTTTATAAGGGGGTGGGGGAGGACAAACAAGGTGCAGTGAGGGCTTTGAGACTCAGAAACTACAACTTTCCTGTCCTGGGCAGTTAGCTGATCCCAAGGGGGAGGGGTGGTCATCAGCTGTCCCTGTAACAAAGGTTCAGATGTCCCCAGGAGGTAATCTTCTATCAGTGCCCCAGGAGGTCGGCTGTTTTCCCAGGAGCCAGGATGGGCCTTATCTGTAGTTTCTGAAACAAAAGCTTAAGATACACATTACAGTGCTAGACTTACAACTTTTTACCTTAAGCTAAAATTTTCCAAGTTTTGAGTCCCCTATCAAACGCAGGGCAAACTGTGCTGCAGGCATTACAAATGTTGCGTTCACTGGCTTTACCCTTCATTAGGTAGGTAATGAGTTGTACAGATTTTAAGAGTAAAACCACCAGACTGACCCGTCACAGTTTGCACCATTCCCACACTCTGGGCTGGGCGCTTGGGCATTGCTTTATTTTCGCAGGACTGTTAACATCTTGTTTATGTGTTGATTACCTGGTGACATTTCATTGTTTTTGTGTCCTGGGTCTAAATATACGCACCAAGAAGTTGCACGGCTATTCAAAACAGGTTAACTTTGTGCTTTGACTTAGAGACTAGGCGCTGGGTCTTTATTACGAGCATAGGAGCCAGATCCCTGATAGAAAACTCCATTCTAGAAAGTAAGTGTCTAGTCCAGCTATACAGCTGTCTAGTCCAGATCAAATTGGTCAACTATATAGGGGAGGAAAAATAATGTTCTTTTACTCTTTAAGATTCTTGGTTGAGACACCCCCTGTCACAAAAGACAGTTAAAAGGAGAGAACCCAGCAGAAGTGTATTAACATGTAAGCTCCTGTATCCACAGCAGATACCCGGGGAAACGGAGTAACTCCCCAGAATGACCCAAGCCATCATCTTAAATAGCATCTTCAGCTAAAATGGTAGGGGAGACGGTTATGAGAGGTGACCAGGAAAAGCCCGGTAAACAGCATTAAGGTTCGTAAGCAGATTCAAGTCCCTGTCTCCTCTGTTGGTAAGAGTTTCTAGAGATTTAGTGTCATCCTTCTCTTTCTGCTACACAGAGGGAGACAGCCTTGCAAATAGAAATTTCCCTTACAAATGTAAATGTCTATTACAAAAGGGTGACTTCTACTCAGTTTTCAGAGATTTTACCATGTCTGCTGTTTCTGAAAAAATAACCTGAAATGATCCTCATACCAAAAAGGCATACGTTGTGGTGGCAAATTATGGTCCCTTCAATGAAGATGCCAAGTTGTTGTTTTAAGACAGAAGGGTCATAGATAAGGAATTCAAATAAAGAGGATCTAAAGGAAATGTCGGAATGCTGGTTTGCAAATGAAATTAATAAATTTTATTCTATTTTATTAAACTAAAGTCATTAGACAAGTTATTTTTTCTTTTTTTAAGATCGATTTTATTTATTTATTTATTTACTTATTTATTAGAGAGAGGGGAAGGGAAGGAGAAAAAAAGGGAGAGAAACATTAATGTGAGAGGAAGATATTGATTGGTTGCCTCTCATATGCACCCCGACCAGGGACCAAACCCCAAACCCAGGAATGAAACTGCTGACCTTTTGCTTTGCAGCACAAAGCTGAACTAACTGAGCCACACCGGCCAGGACTCACAAGTTATTTATTTATGTATGTATGTATGTATGTATGTATTTATTTATTTATTTATTTATTTTCATTTAAAAAGTAGGTTCTTGCCCTGGCTGGTATAGCTCAGTGAATTGAGCACAGGCTGCAAACCAAAGGGTTGCCGGTTTGATTCCCAGTCAGGGCACATGCCTGGGTTACGGGCCAGGCTCCCAGTGTGGGGCACACAAGAGGCAACCACACATTGACGTTTCTCTCCTTCCCTTCCCCTTTCTCTAAAAATAAAAATAAATAAAATCTTAAAAATAAATAAACAAAAATTAGATTCTTCAGTTTCACAGTACATTATGCTAATGACACAGAGTATGAAATTATATTCATATATGATTTTGCGTAATTTAATCAGAAATATAAACCCTTCAATTTGTGCAATAGTAAATATTCCAGGTGTTAACAAAAATTCAACCAAGTAAAATTTATTTATTTTTTTAAATATTTATTTATTTATTTAATTTTTAGAGAGAGAGGAAGGGAGGGAGAAAGAAGGGGGGACAAACATCCATGTGTGATTGCCTCTTGGGGGCCCCTCACCAAGGACCTGATCTGCAACCCAGGCACATGCCTTGACTGGGAGGTGAACCAGCGAAGCTTTGGTTCACAGGCCGGTTACTCAATCCACTGAGCCACACCAGCCAGGTACAACCAAGTACAATTTAAAGATCTAATTGTCTATTGGATGATTCATGAATCAGGCAGCATCCTATGTAGTAAGCAGAGAGGTAGTCTGAGAAGGTGCACCAAATGAAAGCTTTTTGTAGGCAGAGAGTGTGAAAGTGGATGGCAGGAGAAAGTTATTAGCAAAGGCAAAGATTGTTTCAAACAAGGGCACCTTCCTCTGGGGGAAGGGTGGCTGTAGATCTTATCAGGCCGATTTCCTCACTAGTGTCCCTGAGGAAGTTCCAGATTGATTCCTGGGAGGGGCTGAACCAGTAATTAGTCTTGGTTTGTTGTCCTTGGGGGAAGCAGCTCCACCTTGGGCCCGTTGTTTCTTTTTCTTAACAGAAGTCTCTCTCTCAGGTTAAGTATAAGCAATTTAAGGACAGGCCCCATCCTATCGCCCGTGGAAGTGTAGTCCTTGTGGTGTCCCAAGGAAAGCATCCCAGGACACCCACAAAGGAGGACCAGGTGTGGCAAGATTTATTCGGGTGCAAATGGAAAGCTTCCCCTGTGTTCCATCTCCAGTCATCCTGCCACGGAAAATCAAGGACAGAAATAGGGCCGGGGTCCAGAGTTTCTGTTTCAGATTAAAGCTTAGTCCTTTGGAACCCACGTGTGGCTGCTAAACGGTTGTAGTTCCCATCCAGGCAGTTTAGAGCTATTCCCAGCTGCACTACTGTACCCGGGCGCCTGCCTGGAGCCTGCATTTGGAGTCCATGTAGCTGCCAGCTGCATGGCTGCAAAATCGCATGTTTACTATGAAGAGAACACACAAATGGATGGAGCCAGCTCATGTGCCCTGGGGGGGCGGGGCGGGGGGAGAGAGAGAGATTGAGAGAGAGAGATTGATTGAGAGAGAGATTGATTATTCATTAAACTGGGTTATATTGTCTCAGGCTTGGGACAGGCCAGGGGATTTTTCAAAATAGCCAACTTCCCAAGCTTTTGCAGGCTTCTAATGGGTCCACCCTCTAGCCAATTGATCCCTTCCCCAAGTTAGACCGGCAGGCTACTGTGTTCGATCATGTCCCCCTACGCCGGGAGTGTCAAGCTCATTTTCACCAAGGCCCACATCAGCCTCGAGGTTGCCTTCAAAGGGCCGAATGTAATTTCAACTCCTTAACAGTTAAGGAATGGTTGCATTTATTCAGTTCTAAAATTACATAAGGCTGATGTGGCCCCCTCAGTGAAAATGAATTTGACACCCCTGCCCCATGCCATTTTGACTTCTGTTGCCCATGTGCTTACCTCGTCCTTCTCCCCTCCAGCAATCTGGTTGCAGAGAAGGGAAAGGAGACGTGTTAATCCTCGGCAGGGCAACGCTGCGATCCCCCGGAGGGTGTGAAGCTGTAGCTTTGTGGTGAAGCTTATGCTTCCTGGTTGATTATGCTCCACAATGTCTGATTCCCTTTGCTTCCTTCCTTTGTGAATAACCAGCTAACTGCCTAAGATAACAGTCCCTTCCAGGATCTAGATTAAGGACAGTACCCGGAAAACAGGCAGTCATTAAATGCTAACTGAGGAAGTCTTCACCCTGACGCTTACAGAAGCAAATTAATGTAGATGGACCCTCTTCTAAAAAGAAACAGAACTGATGAGGCTGAGGACTTTCTTTTATAAATGTGTCAGTCTGCAAATATTTAGCAAGGACCCAATTTACACAAAGAAATCAATCTGGAGTGAAAGATTATTTTACTCATTTCCGGAAAGCTATAGCTGAATTTTATTTTAAACTTGGCCTAATCTCTTATACTTAAAGTTTTCATTAATATTAAAATGATGTGAAGGTCAGAAATAAGTTTAAAATGTTGACATTTTTATTTACAGATTCATTCGTCAAATGTACTTATAGTGTGCAAGGTATCAGGCTAGGAATTATACATTATTTCAAGAAAGCAATAATATACTCTTTTCTGTTAAAGTGCATGTTACTAATTAGAAGAAGTAAAAATATTACAATAATATTAAGCATAATATGAATCATAGAATAAATATAAATTACATTTTTATAAACAATACATAATTTTACAAATTCTTTCATTTAGGCATTTATGCATCTATGCATCTATGCATTTACTACATCATTACTTCATTTAATAATAATTATTTAGTGACCATTGAGAGAAAACAATGTAGAAAAGTGAATAAAATATGAATCCTATTGTAAATGAGTTGATAATCTAGGGGAATACAAATATGTGGAGACATTATGTACTTTTTAAAAATTATTTTTATTTTTAGAGGGGGGGAAGGGAGAAAGAGAGGGAAAGAAACGTCAATGTGTGGTTGCCACTCATGTGCCCCCTACTGGGGACCTGCCCCACAACCCAGGCATGTGCCCTGACTGGGAATCGAACCGGCTACCCTTTGGTTTGCAGGCCAGTGGTCAGTCCACTAAACCACACCAGCCAAGGCAAGATTTAGGACAGCAAACAAAAGAGCACCAGTGACTGTCAAGTCTAGAAAAGCTTCATGAAACCCCTCTAGTGATATTTAACCTCAGCCAGACCCAAATAGCCAAAAGTCACATTCTAACTGTGACAGCTTTGAGTGAAATAAGAACCTTCTGCTCTCCTTTCCTCTTCTCCCTCACTGTCATTCAACCCTGTTAGGATGAGAAAGAACAGCTGGTCAATGAGAGAGGGAAAAAATGTTGAGAGAGAGAGCGCGCAGGCGCTCATCACCCCCTTTACTCAAGGGCGAAAGGGACCTGGCCCAGTTGCAGCCTCTCCTAGTTAGGGGAGGAGTCATATATGTGGATTAAGTTTGAAGTATTCATTAATGTATTGCACTGGAGATTCTAATTTTGGTATTTTAAAATGACAACAGGACCTTGTATTACCTTACCGTGGCCAGAAAGGACATAGGACCTGCCCATATTTTTACCCAGGGACAGAGGAAGAACTACCCCCTTTAGCAAACTTAAAGGAAGAAAGGAAGGCAGATAACATTGCCTATAGGCTCACATTGCCAGAAGTCCTGATTATTCAACATACAAGTTATGCCTTTTCCAGATTTTTTTAAAGGGAAAGGAAAACAATATAAAGGGATTTGAGTCGAAAGAAACATGAAAGTAACATGATTTTTTTTAATATTACAATCAATTGCCACTGAAGTAGATTATTTAACTGGGTGACTGTAGAAATCTATATAATACCAAAATTAACCATTAGTCAAAGGCATGGAGTTTTGAAAGTGTGTGGTAACCTAGGAGCCATAAACAATATAGATGGAATGTCGCCTTTTATGGATTGATTATCCGAAAGGAAGGCGGGCCGACCAGTAGGATGGTAGTGGTGGAAGAGCAAGCCTATTGCATTAAAGAACGACAGAGGGTGACATCCTATTCTATTTAGCTATGGGACACTATTCATGTAAGACAATTACAAGGTGGTGGGCTGACAGAGCCTCCCAAGAAGCCACGCCAGTGCTTAATTATCTCGAGTTTCTTTCCTGTCCCATCAAAATGCCACAGTCAAACCCACAACCACGCATACATTGTTGGGTCATTTCAACGTCTTTATACTTCTCCAGGATCCATTCACAGCCTCCCCCTTTACTTAAAGGTAATTTCTGAGATCATTTCAGTCTTTTGCACCCTCCTATACATTTGAACTACACACACACACACACACACACTCACAGACATTGATATTCCAGAGGCATATTCCTCAAGACCAAGTGAATCAACACATTTTCTAATGCCATTACCATGTATGGGAAGTATGTATTTGCCCCCAAATGCATACTTGAGAGTCCTCATAATAAATATTTAACAGGTGAGGAAAGCGGGACCCAGAAATGTGCAGTAAAGTAGATAACAAGTGTTCCAATGAATGTGTGAGCTCAGGTCCAGCTGATTCCAAATATGCATTCTTAACTCTCTTTCCTCTATTTGTTTTCCATTTGAACTATGCATTGCTATATAAGTTGCGTACTGACTTCCTTTTCAGGGCCTACCTAATACTTAAGTCCCAGGTAAAATGAGCACTTTCTTTGAATCCAAAATCCATTAAGCCAAGAAAAACAACTTGGCAATAAACTGTAGACGTTAACTCCATGCCGAGCAATTATCAGGAGGCCTCATGCTTGGAGACGTCACAAGTACTTTTTTTTTCCCCATGTTTGTTTAAATCGTTTTTCTTTTACAATTACGGTTAACATATAATATTATATCAGTTTCCGGCATAGACCCTACAGACTGGACGTGACATCAGTTACTAAGTGATCGTTCTGATAAATCTCATACCCATTGGACACCACGCATAGTTATTCGATTTTAAGATAATGGAGTGAGGCTTGCATTGAGAACCTTCTTGACTCTTTACACGGTGAGCTGCTCCACGGATTGGCTGCCTAGAAGAGATTTGCAAAGCATTCTGGGAAAGTCTGCCAATTAAAAACCGGAGATTGGCTGAAGGCTCACAGCAGTCGGATTTTGAATACAGATGGTGTCAAATCGAATGTTTCCATAGCGACAGACTTTTCCTTAATAACTTTTAGATGGCAACAGGAACATAAAAGGAAACCATCTTTCAGCAGATGTTTGCTCCTCCAGCATGTGTTTCGATTGATTTTGGAACCTAATTTGTACTTAACTAGTGATTGTTTTAAGTGGATCAGAATCTTACTACATTCTCCTGAGGAAATATTTTGAGAAGAACGGAAATAAATTCTAAGCACCTTATAAGCAAATACAAAGGGCATGGTCTTGAAAAGTAATTCTGGGTCTGTAACCAGTCAGCCAGGGTTTTATATTGACTCTGGTTATCACTGGTCAAAGATTTTGGGATTCTGAATGTCTGTTCAGATCGAAAGCTTACAATAGGGGTGGAGTCAAAGAGTCAGACACATACACTTTGGGTTTATGGACTAGTTTTTCATTATCTGTTGCTTGAAGATTTTTTAAATTGTGAATTACAAAAATAATTTCAGGAAGACCCTTGTAAGGAGGTCCACTCATATCATGTGGTGCATCCTCACAGACCTAATTTCTGCTCTTTAGCTTTGCATACATTTTAATAGTTCACCTAGAGCACAGGTGGCAAACACAAGGCCCATGGGCCAAATCCAGCCCTCCACCTTGTTTTATCCGGCCTGGCACCGTGTTTCTACCCGGCGGCAGCACCAAGCTCTCACTTAACTGTTAAGGAGTAGTTAGTTACATGTATACAGTCCTAAAATGACATTCGGCCCTTTGAAGGCAGCCGCGAGGCTGATGTGGCCCCCGGTGAAAATGAGTTTGACACCCCTGCTCTAGAGGTAATCAGGCTCTGGGGGGACTGACCCATGCTGCATAAGCTCACAAAAGAGTGATTTATAAATCATTGGAAAGAAGAGAGAAAAGGCTATTATTTTATAACAAAACATAAGGCTGTCAGGAAAAGTAATAATGAAAATTTGTTCACGGTGCCCTCCACAATGAGGCCTATGCAGAAGGCCAAGTTACAGATTACAAGGTTTGATGGCGACCCAAAGAACTGGAGGAAGAGTAATGAGGTATTATTGAAGGACAGTGTATTAAGCAAGGCAACCTGGGTTAACTGCCCATCTTTACTATTCTTAGAGAAATAGGTCACTCCTCTCAGGTGGTACACGTGCACCCTTGGATTTTCTTTTTGATTTCACGTAACAGGCCCAACACACATACACACATGCACACATATGTAGATTTACCTCCTGCCTCCCCCCTGTTGTCTGTTACAGAGCAGTATAAAACTAAGGTATGTTAAGCAGATGTAAATCAATAGTTGGAGCTTTGTAAATGTCAGTCACATTACTACTCATCACTCACTTGATTGCGCTGGCGTCCATCATCACCAAAACCCTCCCAAAACAAATCTTTTCACAAAGATTTCCAGTCCAACTGGCAACTCTTGGGCTCCAAGCACAAGAAACTCTACACTTTTAAGAAGTTACCCAAGGCTCAGCCAGGTTATTTTTTGCAGTTGGCTACTATTATCTACCACCTCTTTTTTTAAATTTCAGTTTTAGAAGAAAATCCTTTTTTTTTCCTGGCTTTTTTCAAATTTATGGAAATGTAGGACTCAGAGCCTCTAGGAACTTAGTGCATGGGAAGAGAACCTTGAAGAGTTACAGAGTCAGAGAGAAAGAGATTGATTAATAGATACGTAGACATATATACAAAGTAGAAAGATACATGGATACATATAAATAGAGATAAGAATATTGTTTGAAACTGTAAAGAAATATACACATGCTTTTTGAAAACTATCCTTATCATTGTTCAGTTACAGTTGTCCCCATTTTTCCCCCACTGCTCACCCCTGCCCTGCCCACCAGCCTGCCACATTCAATCTCCCCAGTGCCTGCTCGATTGTCCTTGTCAATGGATGCTTTACAAACATGTTCCTTGACTTGCCCTTTTTGCTATCAATTGAAAATAGTATGATAAACTTGAATGAAATAAGGACCCTGAAAGCAAATTCCCATTCTCTCTCTCACACACACTCACACCCGCACACGCACACACACGAAGCTCTACAACTTAGCACAGAGTTGTAATGTAAAAACCAACTCCTGAGCCAGGTAAATAAAAGTCTTATGTTCTTTCTCAATCTTGAATTATTTTCCCTAGATTAATTTGCAGCGACAATCACATGTAAGAACCAGTATCATTGCCCTGTAAACAATGCAGTGTCAAGAATCAGATGAGAATTCAGCGAAGAGAAAGGGTACACCTTCATGAAAGAACCAGCTCTCGTGGCTTAGTCCCAAATCCTTTGTCCTCTGCACTCACCCCGTGATTTTACTCTCTTTAGAGCTGCAAAGATAGGCAGATGACTCACATACAGACATCCCAGAAGGTTTGCCTTGAAAGACCTCCTCAAAATTGAGACAGACGACCAGACATGTAGAGAAAAGAGAAGAGGCGAACTGCTATTGTTTGAGCAGAGATGGAAATTGAATGGTGATTTTGTTTACTAACCACTTTAGGGTACAGCTTTCATTTTATTTAAGCTTGTAATTTGGTTATTCAGGACAGAAAAATGATTAATAATCTAAAATAAATATTTTCACAATACTGGCTAATACTCTAAATCTATTCATTTAATTATTAGAGAAGTTTGTTATTAATGGTTGGTTCATACTTACAGCAGATTTTCACAATGTTTATTAGAAGTGGTTTCAAATAGTACTTAATGGCATAGGCAATGAATGATTACAACATCAGCGCTAAGGTTTTTATTTTTTAAAGCAGGACATAAAATTATTTATGCCATGCAAACCTCACTTTGCAGGACAAAAAGAAAAAGTGGAAGAGAGAGCCAGCAAGACCAATTATAATTGAGAGTATGTAACTTGAAATGGTTACCCACTATCACTGGTAGGATTTATAGGTGAACTTAATTTTTGCCTCTGTTTCCCCTCTGTGTTTTCCTAATTCCATGCAATAAAATGCACTCATTTTAAATACAGAAAATGTTCTAAAGTATATTATACTAGTATGTTGTTTCTCAACCTTATATTTTTCATCACCCTCTAAGAAGCCTTCTTAGACTTTTCTTGCTAATCACCACCCGTTCAATTCTAATACCACAGATATATTCTGTATCTGTTTATGTGGTAGCCCTTTGGAGGGTCACAGACCATAGTGATCCTTAGATATATCTCAGAATTTTTGATCTTCAGGAACAAATTTCCACCCAAGGGACACTGTGGCCCCTGCTGAGAATGCATGCAACTAGCCCATGAGCCAGAAGATTGTATTTAGCAAGTTTGGGGTAGGAACAAAGGAAGTACATTTTTAAATAGAGCTCAGCCGTTTCAAAAGCAATGTGTAAATGCATATACTTAATGTCATTCCAGTTTTTCTCAGAAACCCGAAATATAAGCACCTATGTATTTGTAGGAATAATACCAACAATGGAACATTTTTACATATTTATGAGCTGTTGAGAGCTGACCTTTTCCCTCTGCTGTCAGGAATGTCTACCTTTGAACACAGTTTAGAACAACTGTCATAAAATCCAGTTTCTTCCTCATCTCTCTTCTGGGCCTTTAGGACCTTTATTGTCTTTCTACCATCTACATCCATGTAGGTCTTTCATTTTAATCATTGTTTATCCTCTTTATTTTTCTGTCACATAAAACTGAGGGGAGACGTGGACTCACAGTTCCCACTGGGAGAAGTCACAGTTCCGTTGTCCTTACTAAAATGTGAACTAAAACTTCAAGAGCATGTGGTGCCTTGTAGATAATCTTCTCCAGTCGAATAAGGAACACAAAGGCCGCCGAGGAGTCCAGGATCACTGTTGAAGCTATTTTAAAAAAATTATTTAGCCTCTTATTATTGTTGGTTAGTTTGCACAACATAGAAATTTTCATTGTTAAGGTTACAAAAGAAAAGCTATGATGAGTAGAAGAACAATTCAGCACAGCAGGTTATGAACCAATTAGGATGATGAAGTCCCGGATGGAGATTTTCATGAACCTCTCGCATTAGTGATTTCAGGTCTGTTTACTTTTTTAAATGTTCAAAATGAATAGAACCATGAAGAGATAATATAGGAAGGTTTAGACTCGGGGCGGGGGGGGAAACCCTTTCATTAGGTTCCAAATAACAGCTAGCTTATTAAGCAGCAAGAGACAGAGATTTAGTGTAAAAAATAATAAAAGGGTGACAAAATAAAACAATGAAATTAGAAGTTCCCTAATACCGTTGGGACTGGTAGCATGGCAGTTTCATATTGCATATGTCTTGTCTTGGGAAATGATGATACTAACTTTGTTTTCAACCTCTAGCTAATGACTTTCTTGAGAGAAGTTAACATACTTTATGTGTGTGTACAAAAGTGCCTAAGGACAGGCCTGGCTGGTGTGGCTCAGTGGATTGAGCACTGGACTGCAAAGCAAGGGGTCGCTGGTTCCATTCCCAGTCAGGGCACAGGCCTGGGTTGCAGGCCGGGTCCCCAGTAGGGGGTGCACGAGAGGCAACCACACATGGATGCTTCTCTCCCTCTCTTTCTCTCTTCCTTCCCCTCTCTCTAAAAACAAGTAAATAAAATCTTTAAAAACAAATGCCTAAGGCCAAAGCTGTTCCCTATCCTGTATTCAAATTGAGAGAATCTGTATACAGATTTGCAGCTAACATATAAGTGGGCATACTTTCTCCTACCTCATACCACAACTATTTCTAATTATCAAGAATAATAGAGTAATCTCTCACCAGCCAAGAGAAAGGCATGGGAGCGTGCTTGTCACGGGAGCCACCATTAGCTCTCCTGCGGTGTAAAGTAAAGATAAGTTTGTTCCAAAGCTGGAACTTTGCACTGGCAATAGTCACGTGTACTAAGTAAGTGCTTTCTCTATTGGATGCTGGAAGACAGGAAAACGAGAGAGTCTGAGGTAGCCAAGCAGTATATTGATGAAGTCAAAGATAGCATAAGAGAGGAGGAGAGTCCTTTTGGTGGAAATAGTTGAAACGCAGGAAAGATTACAGAATTCGTGGAAAAGGAAACTTTAGAGATTTCATAAGTAATGTGCTCCTTTAAATAATCAGATGAAGGTTATACGTATGCAGGGATGGATACAGATCCATGTTCTAACCTGACTGACTAATGAGTAGAATTTTCCGGTCTAGTCATTTTTCAACATTTTTCATTTTAGCATGCATTTGTATTGTAAATTAAATTTCAAGCGGAAGCCTTCTACCTTTTTTGACCCCCTGGGCTCTGGGATATGTTGCCAAATTTTCTAGTTTCTTGTCCCCTTCTTCCACGTCTTTGCTCCCACAACAAGGCACCTCACATTCCTTAACTTTCCTATCCGATTTTGCTTCGTTAACTGCCAAAGTGAACTCTACAAACATGTCCATCATTTTCTTTTACATCGAATGTCTTGTGGTCCACACTCTAACCACTTCCCCGAAGCTACCAGGGCCCACCCAAGGGGTTCGCTTTGTTCCGTCCGTGGACCACTTCTCCGCCTTCGTCTCCAGAGCCTTCGCCTTGAACACAGGGATAATGAAACTTTCCCCAAATCTCTCATTTCAGTTTCTTGCATTCTGTCTGCCTCTCTCCAGAACATTCCCAAGGCTGTGCGTTAGTCCGTCTACTCATGGCTTCCGGCATTTATCACTACATGAATGACAGCTCTCATATTGACACCTCAGACCTCTTGCCCATTTTATCCAGTCCATGCGGCCAACTGTCCCTGTTACTTTTCCTCTTGCAGATCTAGGCTTATATTCGACATGGAATCACAGGTCCGCAGCAGTGTCCAACAGCAACCCCTTTCACCACTGGGTGATACAAAGAAGGTCCGCTTTTCTCTCCCCTTCATTTATCTACAGATTACTCACAAGTGCAGTCAAAAAGAACAAAACCTCAAGCAAGTAAGATTTCCCAATAAAAAGGCTTGAAGGTAAGAATTTGCAGGTATTACATGTAGCCTGTGTTCTAGAAGGGACTTTACTGAACCACAGTGGCCGCCATATACCAGTTCCATCTTTTCCTGTGAGAGAGAAAAGTCATTCTATGGCTGCACCAGAGCTTCTAGAGCCCCTTTAAAGAGCTGCAAGGTTTTTATAACCCCATTCATTTTCCATCAGAAGAGTCCATGGGGCACCTGTCAAGTACCAGGAAATGCATCCTAGGCAGAGAGAAGAATTTAGGCAAAGTCCTATACACGTCATCTTCTAAATCACAGGTGGCAAATACAAGGGCTGCGGGCTGAACCCGGCCCTCCCCCTTGTTTCATCCAGCCTGGTGACTTGTTCCTACCCAGCGGCAGCGCCAAGCTATCACTTCACTGTTAAGGAGTAGTTACATGTATCCAGTCCTAAAGTTACATTCGGCCCTTTGAAGGCAACCGCGAGGCCCCCCCACCATGTAAATGAGTTTCACACCCTTGTTAAATCTTTTACTAATCTGTTCTTATCTTTCAATTTCCCAGTCACCATCAGGTTTTACTTGAACCCCTGTCCTACCAGCTTACTCTGTGTTTCTGTATCTTTTCTCGCCCTCCTCTCCAATCTGTCCTCCAATAAGCAGCAGGACTCACCTCTGCAAACGTAGACCAACTTGCGCCACTCCCCTGCAGGAAACCTTTTGGCTGATTACTGCTGACAAAGACCAAACTCCTTACTGTAACTCCCATGGCCAGTGGCAGATGTAACAGTCCCCTCTTTTAGCTATTCCTTATCATGAGTGATGCATGATAAAGAAATAAGTGGATTCAGAGAAGTGGATTCCATCTTAAAGCCATAGATTCCAAATGCATATTAATATTGAATGAGGCAGTTTCCTTATGAAATGTTTATTACCGCTTATGCAGCTTTGATTTTTGTACACATTCCAACTCAGTCTCAGCGCAGAGTAGATTACCAAGAAAAAGTTTTTAATGACTGAATGGATAGACAAAGGAACAAGTAAATGTATAAAGACAAATCATTATCAGAAAATCCAATGGCTCTTTATTTATAACAACTTACCAGAACCAAAGCATCCCTTGCTTGAGCCTAAGTGCAGGCAATGTGGGCATGTCCTTCCTTTAGTTTCGGTTAAAATGCGTCAGTTTTATATGGTTTTAAACGATTCCGTTCCCTGGCTGGAAATAGTGTAGGCACAGTGCTACTCTATATCTCATTTTAAAGAAAATAATAATAATACCTTACGTTTACCGACGGCTTTGCAGCTTATAAAGCGCTTTTCACACAGATGACCTCATTTAAAATGTTCCTGTTTCTTTTTTTACTGTGGAAGTTCTATTGAAGAAGAATTTCCATTTACAATTGAGGCAGTTATACTATTCTGTTCCTGGACTTCTTAGCCATATGTTTCACCAAGGTGTCGTCTCTCTGCCGGCTCTTTCTTCTCTGATCTGTGTTTATGATTTACTGGTGGCACATGGAAATATTGGGGGCCATACAGAAAACCTTTTGTTGTTCCTAATAAACTCAAGCATTTCACTGTAGGAGCTTCTACCCTATTTTAGGAGTTGCTATACTACTGTTCAACGTTGATTTACATATTTTTTATGAAAGGATTTCCTTTTCCTTGAATGGGATCATTAGGATAGGGAAGGAGTTCCTTTTTATCTTCCCCATATTTCCCATCATTTACTATGACATGTGCGACTTGCTGAGGTTTAAATAAGCAAAGGTTATCTCAAAATGTGGCCTGGGAACAGCAGCTCGAGCCTCTCAGACACTTTCTTTTCTGGCTTCTCAGCCAACATTCTAGTCTGAAATATGTTTTAGGTCACTGAGCTTGTGTTTGTCTTAATAATAGTATATATGTCAAATGGGCCAGAATTGATTGATCTGTATTTATTTTTAATCTCACACGTTACTCTTCTGGAGAAGCATTTAAAGGAATCCACTGAAGCTATACCCTATTAATTCATTTGCTCTTTTTGCCCTTAGGACAGAAGCCCCATTTTCACAAAGTCAAAAAAAAATTCGACTGTGTACTTTGTTTATGGCATTGACCAACTGCATGTATTTGTTTCGTTTCTCTGTTGCGTGTTTGCAGTGATTTCTGGTTTTGCAGTAGCGTGGGAATTCTTGTTGTGTTCACCTCTTCTACACAGTTCTTGACACCCTCCTACATGCCAAACTTGGGCTGGGTCCTGAGCATAAAAACACATTCTCTATCCTCAAGTTATTACCATTCAGTGGGTGAGGCAGACAGTAAAGCGACAGCTGCCAGATAGTGGAATCAGTGCGTTCAGAGGTAAGGCAAGAGCAGAGGGCCGTGGAAAACCATAAGGCAGGGTCCCCTACCCAAACCCCTGAAGTAAGGCGTGGGTAGGATGGAAGAAAATGTTTGGGAACAACATGACCTGTGGTGCTGCCGAGTGAAAAAGGGGCGAGAGTATTCTGGCGAGAATATAATTAGAGACACACAGGAGACGTGCTAGCATCTCACACATAGAGGACTCTTGCGCAGTTTTAAAGCTGGAATGTAGAGTTTGTAACAGGCAATGAAAATCAAGAAGCGGGAAAGGTAGCCAAGGGGTACATTCCAAAAGATCCTGGAAGGTCAGGAGTTTTGATTTTATCCTGACAGCAATAGAAGGGTCACTTATTAAAGGAGTTTCAGAAGCAATGGCAAACTCAGATTTGCATCTTTAAAAGCCTTCTCTAACCAGAATCTTAGATGGATGGGGAGGGCAAAAGCTAGTATTAGAACAGTGGTCCTCAGTCCTGGCTGCATAGTAGAATCACTAGGGGAAGCTTTCAAAAAATACCAGTGCCTGCCCTGGGCAGTGAGGCTCAGTTGGTTGGAGCATTGTCCCATAACTGAAAGGTTGCAGGTTCGAGTCCCAGTCAAGGCACATATCTAGGTTGTGGGTTTGATCCCTGGTTCATGCATGTATGACAGACAGCCAGTGAATGTTTCTCTTTCACATTGATGTTTCTCTCTAAAAGCAAGGGAAAAACTGTCCTCAAGTGTGGATTTAAAAAAAAAGCCAGTACCTGGCCTCCAACCCAACTGAACTAAATCAAAATCTTTGGGAATAGGGCCCAGACATTGGTATCTTTTAAAATACTTCAGTTGAATAAGCCAGGCAGTGAAAGACAAATACCATATGATCTCACCTATAAGGGGAACCCAATCAACAAAACAAACAAGCAAGCAAAATAAAACCAGACACATGGGAATAAAGAACAAACTGACAGTGACCAGAGGGAATGGGGGAAGGAGGGTAACAGGGGACAAAAGGGAAGGGTCAAGTCAAGGAACATGTGTAAAGGACCCATGAATAAAGCCAAAGAAAGGGGAAGGATTGTATGTGGAAGGTTGGGGTGGGTAGGGCAGGGAAGAGTAATGGAGGAAAATGGGGATAACTGTAATCGAACAATAAAAAAATTAAAATAAAAAACATAAAGATATGAAATACTTTAGTTGGTTCGAATGTGTAGGCAAGGTTGCGATTCATCAAATAAGAGAGGACATTGGCAAGCTTTTAAATGAAACAGTCCAGGGAAGAGAACTGGGTGATAGAGAGGGCAGATGAGCAATTAAGGAGGTTGAATGAATGACTTGGGCCCTTGGTTAAAGGAAAAGGAAGAAAAGAGGAATCAAGTGTGATTTCTAGGTTTCTCCTAGAACCACTAGTTGGAGGAATTGATGTTGTCAGTGATTGAGAAGAAGGGTGAAAATGATGTGATCAATTTTGAAGACGTTGAATATTTAAAATCGATGTAGTAGGGGGTTGGTAATGTGGATAGGGAACTCAGAAGCGAGTTATACTCACTTAAGATACGCATTTGACTCTGATCGCTGTAAAGGTAGTCAGTGAAGCAATACAAACAAGTGAACTTCCCAGAGAGAATATGTAAAATGAAAAGAAAAGGTCAGAAGGAGACCCCGAGGGAATAGTAACATTTAAGGGCTGAGCTGGGGAGGCTGGGGAGTAGCCAAAGAGGCACAATAAAATCTGAAACAAATCTTGCCATGGCGATCAAAAGGAGAAGGCCTCCAGGAAGGCTCATCGGTGCTGGAAAATACTGAAGGGAGGTTTGGAAAGATAAAGAGTTTTGAATCTTCAATGGTGGAGTAGCTTGAAAGTCATTGCTATCATCTTCACGACTAATTTCAGTGGCAGAAGTCAAAATGCAGTCGATTGAGATGGATATGTGCGGTGTGAAAGTGGAAATAATGAGTGTAGACCAGTGCTTCCCAAACTTTAATGTGCTTACAAATCACCTCTGGAATCCTGTTTAAAAAAGCAAGTTCCGAATCAGTGCGTCGGCTGGAGCCTGAGATACCGCGATTCAGGCAAACTCCCACGTGATGCTGACGCTGCTGGGACACAAGCCATTTTTTAAGCAGCACTGGTAGGAACCGATTCCATGAAGAAGAAAGACATCGCATTGGCCAGAGGGGGTGTAGGGCTGGGAGAAAGAATTCGTTTAGTTCCTTGTTGTTTTCTTTTCACATGAGGCTCTAAACTGAGACAGGAGATGCAGAATCACTTCTTTTAGGTGGTGGAAGGAGTTGGAATAGTGAAGGAGGGAGGGAATTAGGCTTGGGCGGGAGAGACACCTAACCCCCCAAAGAGGAAGGGAAGGAAGACTGGAAATACGGAGAAGTCTGTCAAAACATAGTACCTGGCATTGTGCTTGTTAGCCCATAGTTTCTGTCCAAGGAGTTGTTATAGATTATATAGATATAGATATAGATATAGATATAGATATAGATATAGATATGGGTATGGGTATAGATATGGGTATGGGTATAGATATGGGTATGGGTATGGGTATGGGTGTGGGTATATATATAGATATGGATATAGATATAGATATGGGTATAGATAGATATGGATATAGATACAGATATAGATATAGATAGAGAGAGAGACAGAAAGAGAGTGAGAGCACCCACTTTGATTTCCAGGTACATCTTGTTCTTTAATAAAGATTTTGTTTATTTATTTTTAGCGAGAGGAGAAGGGAGGGAGAAAGAGGGAGAGACACATCAATGTGTGGTTGCCTCTCATGTGCCCCCTACTGGGGACCTGGCCTGCAACCCAGGCACAGGCCCTGCCTGGGAATCCAACCGGCAACCCTTTGGTTCGAAGGCGGGCGCTCAATCCACTGAGCCACACCAGCCAGGGCTCAGGTAGAACTTTAATGTTCAGTGCCTGTCAATAAAACTTTGAGTGACAAAGTGTAGGGATGAAATTTAATGTGTATTCAGGGAGAAAAAATAGTGCCTTTTTCAGATATTTATATTCCAGACAAAATGCATCCATTTTTGATGCACAAATTTACAGTGATGAGTGAATTTTATTGTCCGCCTCGCATGCTGCTGACACCGTAGTAAATCTATGGTGCTGGAATTGTACTGGCACTCTTTAGCTCCAATTTACTTTTTGGGGTTTTTTTGCTATTTTTTTCAAAAGTTTTCTTTCAATTACAGTTAGCTTACAATATTATATTAGTTTCAGGTGTACAACACAGTGATGCGACATCTATGTAACTTAGGAAATGGTCACCCGGATCAGTCTAGTACCCACCCAACACCACCCTTAGCTCCAATTTGATGGAGTCTCACCCAACCCTTTCCAGTAGTGAGAACTATATTTTCTACATTTGGCATTCGGTTAGTTGGTGGCTGAAGCAGACCACACAGATGGATGGTCCAGTGATACATTGTATCTATATTGTATCTAGATAGCTTCTTTTCTGGGTCTTGTGAGCGACCTAGGATTACAAACTGCAATATTGTTTGCACAAATGTGGGTCAGGCCTTTCCCCCAGCTTCAAGCTTTCCTCTCAAGCCATAGCTTGCCCTTGCCAAAGGAAGCCATTACTTGTTTACAAATGCTTGTATTTTATTTTATTTTATTTTATTTTATTTTATTTTATTTTATTTTTTTAATGATCAGAGTGTACATTTCAAAAGCTGCCTCTTTGTGCAATTAATAAAGTAGCTTACGTGTTTCATTGTGACCGCATGCTGACATTTGCTCAGAATCTCTGACTCTCCAACCAGGGGCCACAATGCAGTCAGTCCTCCTTTTACTGTTATTCATCTCTCAGTGTGGGAACCACCGCACATCTCCCGCGCATTCTAACCAAAACAGGAGAATGAGCTTTCTGCAGAAGACTCGCTCATTTTCTCTATTAGCGTACTCAGCATATTCTAAGGGAGATAGTATGGTTTTTGACAGTCTGTTGATTAGGAAATTAAGAGATCTGCCTGAATTCCATTTTTAACTCCTCTTCATACACACTGGGTATGACTTTGAATAAAACATTTTGTCATTTCACTCCTGTAAATTCTGTTTACTATCCTGTAAACTTCCGTATTCCACAGATGGTATTGTTTTCTTAATTGGAAAGTGGTCTCAGCGACTTAGAAAGCTGCTTGAGTAATATCCTGCTATGTGCTGGCTGCGAGAGAGCTCTGTATCTAACACGGTATTATGAAAAATTCAAATGCACAGAAAAGCTGAAAGAATCGTACAGTGAATGTCCACGAACCCAGCATCCAGATTCTGCTGTATCACTCCGTCCATTTAGCTGCCTATCAATCTCTGTTATTTTCAGATGCATTTCAAAGTAAGCCTGGAAACATCCGCACTCCGCTCCTCAACACTTCAGCATGCCCATCCTTAATGAGAGCTCAATATTCATTCCCAGTTATTCTTGTTTATTTGCTTGCGGCAGAATTTACATAGTGTCAAATTCACAAGTCCTATATCAACTGTAGGGGAGGAAAGCGTTTCCCTTCCCTTCCGGGTTCTTTGGCTGGCTTAGTAATTAAAATGATATAACACAGATGAATAAGAGAAAAACAAATGTAATTTTGTGCATACAGGAGCTCAAAGAAGTATGAGACTCGAAGAAGGGACCAAAAGCAGGCAGCGTTTATACCATTTAGACAAAGAAACAGTTCATGTGTGAAGAATCGACAAGACAAAGAAGGTTGGGCGTGGGCTAGTAAATTGGTAGGGTGACAAGGATGCCCCCCACCCTCCAGGTAACAGGCAGGACACCTTCCACATGGGGGATTCATTTCCTGCTTTCAGGGGGACAGAGGGGGTCAGAGTGTCCTTCTTATACTGGCTGGTTTTTTAAGTAACTAATTCAGAATTATCAGGATGCCAAAATGGCATCTTTGGGGATGGCAAATTCTGTTCCTCTTCAGTACCATTCAGTGCATATTCCTGAGTGGGTACGCCTGCGTGATGCAGACCCCTCTCAAGATACAGAAAACTGTTATTACCCCAGAAAGGAAAGAACTTTTGGGTGTTAACTGGACTTCTTGTGGCGATCATTTCATAATACTGTACGTACAAATATCAAATCATTCTCTTTTACACCCGAAACTAAGATAAGGTCATATGTCAATTGAGCCTTAATTAAAAAATAATGGAAAGAGGAACTTTTTTGTTAGATTGACTTGAGTTTATTTTAAGTGAATTTTAGCATCACTGAATATAAGATTGCCAAGTTGAATCATAGCAACGGCCCATCCAGGGGAAACATACGTGGCTGTTGCTATGCTATTCGTTCATCCAGGCACTGGGCTCACAGTTCTTCCCAAGAACCTTGCAAAGTGAACCTCCATCTCTGATGGAAACATCAGGGAACATGTATTTCACAGACTGTTAGAGCCGAAAAGAACCCCAGGAATTATCCAATCTATCCCCCACTTTGTTTTATAGCTTAGGTTTTGAGAAGTCCGGTGGGTTGCAAAAGTACTTGACTGCCCGTGCTTACTTACCCCTATAAACAAGGCAAAGCTAGCAGCCAGATGCTCTGCTCAGGGCCCTGCATCCATTACTTCTTTAATCTTCTTGTCATTATGACCCCCATTTTACAGAGAGTAAACTGAGTGTGGAAACAGCACGGAATGACTGATCTTTGTCATCTCAAATTCACCATAAATGTTAGGTGAATATCATAAAATATTTTTAACTTAGTCATTGATTCTGGGTCTGCTTTCCGTGAATTTCAACTAAATGCTTGAGTATTCCTGAATTCTAGCCTTTCAGGATTGAGAGAAAAAGCAAATATCAGAATTCGCCTTAATGGCTAGGATTTAATCACGTGCCTATAACTGCCCTCTCATGTCAGGTCTTTGGTCCCAAATGCCTCAGATATTCCATTCTGTGTTTGCACGGCAGCCGCGGGCCTCCTGTCCTGTTCCTAAATAGAGCGACTGTCCATTCCCCCCAGCTAACTTTGACCTCATGGTTACCGTATCTACTTCTTCCTCTTCTTAATGGGTTGAACTTGAGACTTCTCTTTGCAGAGCCTAACTATAGCTAAGTCTTCTCTAGAACCATGTTTAAATGCCGTGGCGGGGGGTAAAAGGAACAAATCTTAATATTCCCTATAATTTTGGTCATTGTTGCTTTCACTTTCCTTGGCTCCTTGTAGGTCTTTTTTTTTTTAAGATTTTACTTATTTTTTTATGTATTTATGTATTTATATATCTTGGACAAAGGGGAAGGGAGGGAGAAAGGGAGGGAGAGAAACATCAATGTGTGGTTGCCTCTTGCGCGCCCCCTACTGGGGACCTGGCCCACAACCCAGACATGTGCCCTGACTGGGAATTGAACTGGCAACCCTTTGGTTTGCAGGCCAACATTCAATCCACTGAGCCAAGCCATCCAGGGCTCTTTGTAAGTCTTTTAATGTCAAACTTTGAAACAGGCTCCCGTTGCTCAAGGTATAGGTGCCTCGTAACTTTATACAAGAGGAGGATAATGGTGGTTTCTAGGTTTCTAGTTCCCTTCTTGATCATGCCTCACATTTTGCTGACTATTTTAGCCTCAGGGGACAGCGTATTGTGAGTCTCACATCTTTTTTCTGATTCTAACAAATAATTCAGAGCTCATGGTCTTAATTTCTTTGGGGGTCATTTTCCTCACAGTTGACCATAGGTTAAATGCAGGGTCCAGCACAAATAACACCCCCTTTTGATTGCAAAATCATAAGCATGTCATTCTGTGACATAACAACATCACAATCAAGCACATCATAGGACATTTTAGGGGAAATGTTTGAATAACACTCTAAGGTATTACACCCAAATTATTACCCTACCAACCACACTTAAGCAGGCATTACTTCTGCCAGACCCTGTATACGCTATTCTTCACTCTTCACCTCTTCATATGACCCCAAAAGATTTCCCTGCAATTTAACTCTTCCAGCTCAATCTATTCTACCTTGAACTCTTCTGTACTCGGGGGAATCCCTGGGATCCACAGTGCGCTCCCCTTAGCAGATCACACATCTTTGTTGATGACAGTAATGCACCGTTGAAGCTTCTCCGTATAGAGAAGCAAAAACACCTCACTTTAGTGTGGTTCTTGCTGCTTTTATTCATTATTGAACTTTGCCTTCACAACAATCCTTTGGTTGCACAGCTATCATTATTTCAGTGTTTCAGTGGAGGCAATTAAAGCTGTGGCGAATCCACATTTGCAAATTGAATTGTCAAGGTGTCTCTCTAAAACCTAATCACAGTGACTTCTAATTCTCAGACCTTAACTTCAGTGCAGAAATTGCAACAGAGCCATTCTTTGTTCTGTTGCAATGTACATTCAAAATGCTATCACTTCATTTTCAAAAATAACATTTTTCCCTAGGAGAGATGTTGTGGGGATTTATATCAAAATAACGTATATCAATAATCAAACACAGGTAGCTTAAAAACCTGAGGTGATAGATCGGTAAGTACTAAATCACCGGAACTGTTTCCTTCTTTGCAATATTGTGCTTCTTGACATGATTGCTCTGTTTCCACTTTGACACTTTGGGAGATCCGTAAATCAGGACACATGCTGAATTCCAGTCTGTCATCCTGCATCGGAGCAATGGTTATTTATTTCCCTTCATTATCCAGCATCTACTTACTGCACAAATCAGTTGAAAAGCTTTTCATGATGGACCTCGGAGAAAAGAAATGCACACATTTGGATAGCTCTTCAATTACTATCGTGCCCCGATTGCCTGAGTTTATATGCGTATATTTTATTATTATTTCCCTTCTGCATGTCAGATGAATCTGGTATAAATGTACATCTAACAGTATGGGGTCTAGTGACCAAATACATTGCCATACTATATCTTTGCTCTATCACTAATGTCCTGGATGAAAACCGATAATAATATCTTGGATGAAAGGTTGTAAGTGTGGTAAAATTCTGTCATTTGAATTGTTGCCCAATTATGGACAATTACCATGTGTATTTGAAGTCCAGCTGCCACAGTGGTCCAATTCCAAGATATCAGCTTCTCTTTGATGATCTTCAGATACTATGTTTCCTTCCTATTCCATGACAAAAGGGAACATGTATCAAACTTCTAAAAGAAATTTATATACATTTCTGTAGGTTGTACTCTTGGGACACTACTTTGCTTCTTTTATTAAGTCACTGGATAGCTGTTTCATTATTTTCTGTGTGCTGATTTGTTTCCATGAGCCTCGTCTGGTTCGCTGTCCAATGAGTATTTCTAAGATGTTCCCTGCCCCACAAATCTCCCGTCTACATTGTAGCATTTCCTTAGCAAAACCACATATCTCTTACTGTCATTCATCTCTGCCACCGTGATGCATATTTCCCAGGTTGTGACCCTTTTGAAAAAGAAGCATTTTCTAAAGTTATATTAGAACACGTTTTACAAGTCAAATAATATTTTATTAAATTCTTATTGAAGGACAATATGCACCAGGAAAAGGGCATGCACCATAAATGTCTAGCTTGCTGAATTTGCACAAACAGAATACATCTGTGTGATCATCACCCAAATCGAGAAATACCCAGAACCTGAGAAGCCCCCATCATCTCTCTTTCAGTGCCTGCCAGACCTGCAAGAGTAACTGCTATTGTGACTTCTAGGGTGTTCTTACCTTTCCCAGGTCTTGTACATCATGGACATGGAATGAAACAGTATGTCCTCATTTTCAGGTGGCGTCTTTCCCTTAACAGCATGTCTGTGATGTAAATATATACCATTGCATATAGTTGTAGATATTCATTCCTGTTGCTAGATAGTATTCTATTGAGAAGTATACCACAAAGTGTTTATCTGTTTTATGGTAGATAGGGATTCAGGGAATTTCCTATTTGGGGACTCTTCCAATGTAGCACATGTCTTTTGGTGACTGTAAGTATGGATTTCTGTGAGAGTTCCCTGGAAGTATGCAATACCTGGGGGTGAAATGCAAGTCAAATAATATTTTAAATACACTTGATACATTGACTATGTGGGGAAATCTTCTGGCGAATCCTTTTGCAAAGGAAATCATCTCGCCATAATTTCTGCTCTGCAAAATGGATGCTCACATATGGTTGGTTATTTCACAAGGGGAGGTACATCTGCTGACTGTCTTTCTAGCGTTCATCTAATTGTACTTATGTGAACAGCAATGCGATATTTTTATTGTTGTTATTATCCTCCAGAGCTCAGTATGTTTCTGCATCTGAAAATGCCCATAAAAATATCCTTACCCAATATATACATGTACTTTTCAATACTGTTCCATCTAAAATTTCATTTAAAAGACAAGCTGAAGCAACAAGGCATGCCAACAGATCCCGTGTGATCTACATTCACTTTAAGAATGTTAGAGCCCCAGCTGGTGTGGCTCAGTGGATTGAGTGCCAGCCTGTGAACCCAAGGGTCGCCGGTTCGATTCCCAGTCAGGGCACATGCCTGGGTTGCAGGTCAGGTCCCCCTGATGGGGGACATATGAGAGGCAACCCATTGATATTTCTGTCCCTGTCTTTCTCCCTCCTTTCCCCTCATGAAATAAATAAATAGAATTTTTTAAAACAAATGCTTTTTTAAAAAAAGAATGTTAGAAATCATTGATTAATTTAGCTCACAGGATTCACCTTCTATACATTTTAATGTATCAACTTTTTATCAAATGAGAATATTCTACCAGTAACATGACAGTGAAGATGTCTTATACAGAAAAGGAGGGGTTGGTGCAAAGGCAATATTAGAAACAAAGGATGTCCAGAAAATATTTGTTTATGTCTAATGGGGATCCTGAAAAGTAAAGGGGAAATGAAAAGGGAAATGTAAATAACTTAAGCCAGCCTTCACATTACGTAAGCCGGAAACGCAACAAAGGGGCTGTGACTGCTTTTCAGGAGGAAAGCCTCCAGGTGCTTGGCAAGGGTTAACTTTGGAAGTGGCGTTTTTACATCTCTGTAAAGAGGAAGCATGAGTAATTGCAATAGCCTACATGCACAAGGCATTTGATAGTTACTGCTATCAAACACTGGATTGTACACTAGGATTTTTTTTTTTACTAGAACTCTAACTTAGACTAGGTTCTCCCCGAAACAGACCTTCGCACAAATGATTGGAGTGAAGGTGCTTCAGGGGATCCCACGACGGACCAGTAGGGAAGCGGCCCAGTGAAACGGGCGAAGGAAAGAAGCCAGCGCCGGAGCCAGTTATTGTGCAGGTTACTACTGCTCTGGGCCGCTGCCGTTCAGCCCTGCTGAGTGAAGTCTGAGAGATACAGAAAAATACAACTCACAGTTGTCACCCGCAAGGGGTGATTGTCTGCCAAGTCTCATCCGTCATTGGCTGATTCATTTGTCCACTCCCTACAGTCAGATTTCTAGCACTCCCCCCAAATCATTTTCTGCGTGGTCTTCAAGGAATCACATGTGGTCAAAGCCAATGGACACTGAGCATGCGCTTCGGTGAGCCTGACTACTTGGGTGCAAGTGCTGGCTCCGCCCCTCGCTATCCGTAGGGCATTAAAGCAGCTCTTGAACGTCGTCTGTTTCTTCATCTGTTCAATGCAGAGAACAGCGACAACAACGGAAACGGTGATATTTGCCTCATAAGGCCAGCATGATGATTCAATGAGATAATACAAAGAGCTTAAAACAGTGCTTCGAATACAGAAGGTATTCAAGTCAATGTTCTTGTATATGAATTCCACCATCTCTTGTGATATCTGAGGCCTTTGAAAGTACTTTTGAAACTCATTCTTGCCCATGTTTCTACGCAAGTACACTTTGCAAGCAGTCTTGCCTCTCTAGCCACGTTTCATCTCATTGGCTACTTCCGCCGTAGTCCGTCTTTATGCGTTGTCTTTTCTCGGGCTCTGTTTTTCATATTCTGTTCTGCTCTGCTTCATGGATACACCATGCCAATGCGAACGCATTCACATTGGTGGCTTCTGTTACTCTTCTGTCACGATTTCTAATCCTGGATTTGTCTCTCTCTCAAAATACACAGGGAGAGACAGAAGTAGGTTTACTGTCGTGAGTATGCAAACCGCAGAGTTTATTCTTGTATTATGATTTGTTCACTATTGAGTTATTTTCCATATGGACAACTGTAAGCCTACTTTTGCCCCGCCCTGTACAGCTCTGTCACAGCGCCGCCCATCCATCTGACTGCATAATAGTCCTGTGTGGAATGTGCTAAAACCTCCCATTGATTAGGTCCAAGACTGAACTCATTATCTTTTTCCCTGGAGCTGTTCATCCTGGATTCTTGGAGTAGAGAATGGACAATACCTCCATCTAACAGGCATCAACCAGAAGGCGGGGAATCTTAGACTCCTTGGTTCACCCAGTGTTTTGCATAATGCTGTTATCTAGTAGGCGGTAAGGAAAATGGGGACTCACAGGCTAGATGGGTGCATTGATGAGTAGCAGGACTTAGAGGATTAGGTGGATTGTTGAGTGAGTCTGTAGCCTATCAGTTTATCTAGTGAAGTATTATCCGATGATCATGCACAGTTGAAGGTCAAGGATGCAAATGTACATTCTTTGTGGGATGCACACTGCCAGCGAAGCAATTTATCTCGCTACATTACACACACTTAACCACTTTGGTATAAAAAAACTTTAATTGTATGTTTGTCTGAACTAATGGTCTAGGCTATAAAAGTTCCTTCATTTTTCCACAATTAAATATCTACCCACATAATAAGAAAAACTACTTCTTCATATCAAGAATGGCCATTTTTTAAAAAAAAACATGCTTTATATCTATCCTCGTTGAAATGGACCATAGGATGTATAAAAAATTCACTGGCATGAATATGAATGACTTACCATGTTGATATTAGAAATACTAGGCGTTCTAAAAATGTTGCTAGGATAGTATAATGTCACTAATTAAGTCTGATTTAGGCACAGGCAACTTGGAATCAAAGATTTTTTAAGGGGAGTTGGTTTTATTATTTTCGGTTACACGTAGTATATGACAATAGGCTGCAAAAACAGTGCCAATTACGCATAATCAAGTAGCCTGCTGTGATAGGGTGAAGAAATGGTTTGTAATTAGAATCACTTCTGTGTTGTTCTATGCTGGCAAAAATATTTCGGAACACTTCCCGACGTTTTTATTTATAGTTTAAACAGCTCCTTAGAATCCCACTGACGCGATTCATTTTGTAAACTCAAGATTAAGTCGAATGATCAAGAACTATAAATCTCGGAACCATAACAGGTGCTGCATTACCCAGTGGGCTCCACAGCAATAAGGAAACAAACAGACAAAAATAGTAGCGCTCAACAATGATAATGAGAGGCTCACATTACACAGAGGTCTGGCCGTGTTAACTGAAGTTGGAATACAATGCGTTGACTCGTTTTGCAACACATCCCAAACGCCCAGACAGAAATGAACCCGATGAAAGGCATGAGCGCCCCTTACTTGCTTTCACGTGTTCCAAGGACCCGATTCCTGATTGCACGTCACAGTCCCTGGTCTGGCCGTGTGTATCTAGTCCTGATGCTCATCTACCAAACCCCTCAAGTCCTCATTTAAGTCCTAACTTTGCAAAACTTCACAGCGGCAGCGACAGGGTTCATGAAGAAGGCCTAAAGTGACATGATGAAGGAAGAGCCGGGATTTTATAACACTGCGCTGTGTACATTCTCCTTGTCCACCCACAGCCAGTCTCTGCCCTTCGCTACCTGGCTGCGGGCTCTGGGAGGCTGCTCTGTGTCATTGCAGGTCTCCCGTGCCCTTTGGCTTCCAGTCACTTTGGCCACTGGGGAGCCCTAGCGGGAAATTGAAGAGAGCAGGCAGAGTGAGGTCAGGATATTTATTTTCCTGGTTGCCTCCCCGCGAAGCTGCCTGCGGCTGACTGTGTCCCTTGACAGAAGGTTACTGCTCTTCTGAAGGTGGTTTTTCCTCATGACTCTGGGCTCCAGGCCACTTCTCCCTGCCAGCATTTCCTGTGCCTGGATGTAGTGGCAGCAGCGCCACTGCTGCAAGGCCTGGTTCTTGCATTACCTTTGGTGCGTTGCCTACACCCTGAATGTGTTTTCACTTGTTCTTTTGTAAATAAGCCTCTCAGACTATTTGGGCCAGGCCACAGAGGAACATGTGTGTCAAGCTAAGATACTCCAGAGGATGATGGAGAGACATTGAAGGGTTTCCATAGGAGAGTGCATGGTCAGACCTATATTAGTTATTTCTGTCTAAACTGTAGACATTAGCCCTGGCTTGTGTGGCTCAGTGGATTGAGCATGGGCCTATGAACTAAAGAGTCGCCAGTTCGATTCCCAGTTAGGGCACATGCCTGGGCTGCAGGCCAGGTCCCCAGTTTGGGAGGTGCAACTGATCAATGTATCTCTCACATATCGATGCTTCTCTCCCTCTCTTCCTCCCTTCCTCGCTCTCTAAAAGTAAATTAAAATATATTAAAAAAGTGTAGACATCACAGTGAAAAACAGAGACTTGAGGTGGGAAACTATAGGGAGTCTATTTCACACATGCAGATAAAGTATGACAGAGCTTTGCCATGGTAACATGTGGAAAGAGGGAAGTTCTAGATTAGGGAAATTAGTAACCAATTACATATGGTAGTCAGGGAGGCTTAGCGAAGATTTAGAATGCATGTCAGGTGTCTTACTTAAAGGAATAAAATAGATGGTGGTTGATTATTTGTTTCCTATGGCTTTACTTCCATTTCATGAAACCAGCATAAGGAATAGATGGCATGGCCCTGGCTCGTGTAGCTCAGTGGATTGAGTGCCAGCCTGCAAACCAAAGGGTCACCAGTTTGATTCCCAGTCAGGGCACATGCCTGGGTTGTGGACCAGGTCCCCAGTTGGGAGCATGTGAGGGGAAATCACACATTGATGTTTCTCTCCCTCTCTTTTCCCACCCCTTCCTCTCTAAAAAATAAAAAAATAAAATCTTTTTTAAAATTTTTCCTAAAAAAAAAGATGGTGTGGACATTAATGGAAAAGACAAAATAGTGTGGTTATATTTATTTTTAGCCTTCCCAAATGAAGTATTTCAGAGCATAATCTATAGGCCATCCATCTTCCATCTTTGACGCACAATGGTACTAAAAAATAGCCTCAATATGAGCCTGTCACACTTACCAAATAGAATCAGCATGAATTTTTAGATACCATTACAAGAAGTTTCCAGAATGCCTGTCTGCTCTTGAGTTGCCCCAGAGGAAGACCCTAGGAAAAGATTTTGAGAGCAAGCGGTTTATTTGGGAGTTGAGGAAAATATCAGTAGGGGAGTGAGGAAGTAAAGCGGGTATGGCAAGATAGCCAGTAAAGGATGGTGCGTTATCACGCAGGTCATACCGGTAGGCCACTGGGGCTTTGTGTCCCTGGGAGAGCTCTGGAACCCTTGAAAAACACCTGCCTCACCGTTCCCTCCCTTAGCACTGAGGGAGCTAGACTAGTCCTACCCTAGTGCCTGCTACCATCCGTCATTGGTTATAGGCTGCTCCTGGGAGGTGGGGAGGGAAGAGGGGACGTGCCAACTCGCTGGTGTATCCAGCCCACCACTTAAGTGGCAAAGCGAGCTCTTCGTGCCAATGTACAACCTTCAAGGAATGAAACGTGAGCGATGGCATTGGAAGTCAGACTGCTGGGCATCAAAGTGGCATGGACGAGGTGTCTGGTGTGTTCTGGTATAGAACCTTTCTAGAAGTTGATTCATGTTTGGTTCTAGGCATTGAACACAGACTGAGTTAAATGTTTATGTACAATACTGATGTTCTAAGTGACCTTCAGGAAGATAATTTAACAGAAGCTCACGTTTGCCATTGAAAAGCAAGTCAGGAATGCAGCTGTCCGTCCCCCTAGCTCTAACAAAGTGAATGGTTTTTAATGAGTAAGAGAAAACGCGAGCTATTTGGATGTTAACTTGAAAATGTCTTCTGAAGACTAGCATTGAATCCTGAATATTTTTTTTTCCTTTTCTTCTAGTTGAGAGAATTCAGAATCAGTGGGATGAAGTACAGGAACATCTTCAGAACCGGAGGCAACAGTTGAATGAAATGTTAAAGGATTCAACCCAATGGCTGGAAGCAAAGGACGAAGCCGAGCAGGTCTTGGGGCAGGCCAGAGCCAAGCTGGACTCCTGGAAGGAGGGGCCCTACACCGCGGACGCAATCCAAAAGAAAATCAAAGAAACCAAGGTTAGAATCAAAGATACATTCTTCCAATTAAATGCCGGGTACACTGGATCCAATTCTATCAAGGATGAAAATGCGATGATTTTTAATGTAAACTTTTAAAAAGAAAATTGCATTTAAGCTGAAATGAACAGCCAAGGTAAGTAGAGATTAGAGGAAAATGGATGGCTCATATCGATCTTAAAATTAATTGAGTTTAGTGGCTCAGTGGATTGAGTGCCAGCCTCCAAACCAAAGGGTTGCCGGTTCAATTCCCAGTCAGGGCACATGCCTGGCTTGGGGACCAGGTCCCCAGTAGGGGGCGCATGAGAGGCAGCCACACATTGATGTTTCTCTCCCTCTCTTTCTCCCTCCCTTCCCCTCTCTAAAAATAAGTAAATGAAATATTTAAAAATAAATAAATAAAATGAATTGAGTTTAATAATCTGCATATAATGGGCTTGTTTTCACATTGCACCATCTTTTAAAACTGCTTCCCAGTTGATAGACATGCTTACGTAGGAACGTAAAGCCAATCAGTTGATTCCTTCCTAGAAAAAGTAACAGGTCTACTTTTTGCTCCTTTATCTGAGGGCTCCAAGTGGAGAAGGGGAAGGGTGGGAAGAGGTGCAGGGCAGAGATAAGCTGTCTGCTCCCGGGCTCTGTCCTCCAGGCAAGCTTCTCTTCCTTCTCTCTTCCTCCTCCCTCCTCTGTCCCCCAAAACTGCACCACATTTTTGTCCACTTACTAGACTACAACTCTTCGGAATAAAAGAAAGAAAAAAGGGAAAGGCAATAAAATTTGTTTTCACTCCATTTTATCAAGTACTGTGCATAACACTTTACATGCATTTAATTCTCTCAAACCTTGTATTTCCGGGTCAGTTTGGAAAGCCCTTAAATGTTAACCAAGGGGTAGCCTTTGGGAAATTTTAAACAAGGGAGCACATTGGTGAGAACTTGATCAGACTGAGTATTTGATGAAAACCCTCTTTATAGATTTTTTTTTTCCTGGCAGAAAAAGACCTTCTGCAAAACAGACACCTGAATCTCAGATGAGCTATGTCCCCTGAGAAAAAAAGTCATATTGTTTTTTTGGATGAAGTGGCTTTTGCTTCTAAATTAGGCAGTGTTAAGCTATGCTAAGCTTTATAGTGTATGTACTTACACAAAGTTCATTCGAACAAGAAACCCTGAAGTCTCAATAGCTTAATACGGTAAAGGTTAATTGCTCGGTTGTCGCGTAGTCCAATAGAGGCTGAAGAGCTCTTTTCGGGAGCTGTTTCGCAAATGGTGATGTGGAGATCCAGGCTGTTCCAATTTTATGAAACTAGCTTTTGAAACTCACAGCTGCCCAAGGTCAGTGAAGGAGAAGAGAAACTGTGGAATCCGTGGGGTCGTATGACCGGGGCTGGAGATTGTATACATTACTTCCGCCCACATCCTGTTGAGCAAAACTGGCTCCCAATTTAACTTCAGGAAGAGTACATGGGAATCGTGAGCTAGGAAACTTTTAGCCTCTGCCGTATCTACTTCTCCGAAGGACCTGAACTACTATGAGGACAAGGCATTTGTTCATATGGCAAGAATGCTAGAAAGTCACATAGGATTTTACAGACTTATCATTACTTCATTCGGAGGCAACATTTAGACAAATAAAAATGTATTCTTTCATGAGACATGAGTTACCACTAGTTTTCTCACTTGGATGAACGTGGGTGAATTGGGAATGTCTTAGGATGATTTTCCCAATTCCTGGTCTGACTATGTGAAATATAGAACCTATATGGTTATTCTTAAAGGCGCTCGTCTTATCCATAAGGTTCTCAGTATGTTATTCTATCCCTTTCTCCTCTCAAAAAATGCAGGAGTCTGGGAATCTAGCAAATGACAGAATAATGTGGATAACGGGTGAGGAGGAATTAACAAGGAAAAGGAGTTTGCCCTGGACCGCTGACTTAGATGAGGGAAGGAGAGATGAGACAGATACGGTGACAGATTTGATTAGGGGAGGAAGACTCTGGAAGTGGGCAAATGAGAAATAGTCATCCTAAAACCTTTGAGGATCCTAAAGCGATAGCAAGAACGATTAGGATTTAGTGGCTCTCAGAAACGCAAGGAGCTTTAAATAAGAGAAAGAATTGCGAAAGAAAATATGGAAGGAGGAGAATCCAATTTCACTGTCAAAGCAAGCAAGATGTCTTAAACATCTAAAACAAAGACAAGATTGTATTATAATTGCTATTTTTGTGAAACTTTTGAGATTAAAAAATTGCTTTTGAATAGTCAGGTGGAAACTACATCGCGAAAATGGCTCAGCCGTTATCTATGGAAACTGATGTTTTTGTTTGTGTGAGGAATTTAGTCATACGTATCGCTGCAATTTCAATGTAAGTTCATAATACAGATAAGGATGACCAAAGCTGTAATTTTCCTGTCACTTCCTCAATGACATATGCTAAATCTAAGAGTAATTCTAATGCGAATACTAACATTTAGTGAGTACTTACTTGCTGTTTGTCGAAAACCACTAGTCACTTTACATAAACTGGCTTATTTCATGCTCTCACAGACCGTCCATGAAAAGTACTGTTATTTTTCCCCGTTTACAGGTAAGAGAGTTGAAGCCTAGAAAAGTTCGGTAACACCTCTCACGAGTAGCAGAGTTCGGATGTGAACACATAGCAGTTACTCTTGTAAACGACCTCACAGATCGTCCCTTCTACCCATTGTCCACGTGGGTGAAACAAATCAAGAAACACCATGAGGATTAGAAAAGGAGACACCTGTGATTATGAATTGGCAAATAAGATTATATTACCAATAAGCCAACAGGTGGAAAAGAAAAGCAATGAAATACTATACTGGGGAGAAGTTTTCATAGTCTATTTTAGTATGAAAACTATAAAAAGCTCATTGAAATTGGATTCCACTTTTTAATGAAACTACTACTTTTAATTCTTATAAAAGTCAGAGAGCCTATAAAACGGAGGTCTGGACTTTTTGTCTAATATGTTGTCACTACTAAGTGACATTAGCTGGCTCATCACTCACAATCTTCTTTTAGAAACAAATGTGAAAGTACTCATAAAGGGACATCGATTGAGTTGAACACAAATCTTTTTGCTCCATAAATTCTTTCTGAGTCTGTGTGCCTATGTTAGCAAGACAGCCAGTGACCCTGGTAAGGCCATCATCGGGCTCTGTCTAGAGAGTTGGGGAGCTGTGATTACAGCAGCCAGCCTTCCCTAAGTCACTGACAGTGGTCCTCAATGTCACCATGAAATGCTTTTTTTTAACTTTATATATTTTTATTTTTTCATGCTCCTTCTTTCTTCCTTTTTTTTTTTTAGATTTTATTTATTTATTGTTAGAGAGAGGGAAAGAGAGGGAGAAAGACAGGGAGAGAAACACCAGTGTGTGGTTGCCTCTTGTGCGCCCCCTACTGGGGACCTGGCCCGAAACCCAGGCATGTGCCCTGACTAGGAATCGAACCGGTGACCCTTTGGTTTACAGGCTGCCATGCAATCCACTGAGTCACGCTAGCCAGGGCTCTTTTTTTAATTGTCATTCAATTATGGTTGACCCACTCCCTACCTCTCACTTTCAGTCCTCCCTACCTTGACTTTGTCCATGAGTCCTTCATACGTTTCTTGACCTGACCCTTCCCCATCTTTTTCCATCACCCCCCTCTCCCCTCCCTTCTGGTCACTGTCAGTTTGTTCTTTATTTCTATGTCTCTGGTTCTATTTCACTCGCTTGTTCGTTTTGTTGAGTAGGGTCTACTTATAGGTGAGATCACATGGTATCTGTCTTTCACTGCCTGGCTTATCTCACTCAGCATAATGCTCTCCAGCTCCATCCATGCTGTCACGAAAGGCAGCTGCCAGCCATGTTATAGTCTTTGAAAATTTAAACCAGTCATCTAACCTGAAATAAAGAAAGAAACCCCCCTACAATTCTGATATTTCAGTGTTCATAATTGCTCATATTTATCTCTAATCTCTTCCATTTCTTAGCTACATATTTTAATTGTCTTCATGATATAGATAAAATTTGGATTTCTGATTTTGAAGGATTATTGCCAAACTATTTATACAAGTCGCTGTATAATTTTTAATAGTTTTCATTTTTAATTCTTTGTAATATTTTATAAGTCCCATCTTTAACCATTTCTTATTCATTGGACATTTAGAAAACCTCCTCCCTGAGTTCCAAAAAATAGTGGAGAAAAAAAAAGGAAGCAATAACAAACTCTTCACAAAATAGAAATCAAATATGAGGTGGCATCTGAGAAAAGTCTGTCTTGAAAGTATGGAAAGGATGCCCTGGCCAGGTAGCTCAATTGGTTGGAGCATTGTCCCCATGCACGAAGGTTGCAGGTTCTATCCCCAGTCAGGGCACATAGAAGAATCAACCAAAGAATGCACAAATATGTGAAATATCAAATAGATGTGTTTCTCTCTCACTCTCTCTCTCTTTCAAATAAATAAATTTTAAAGAATTATTTTTTCAAAAAGAAGAAAATGTGGGAAAGGTGGATGGAGGTGACAACTGGAGAATTTAGATTTGGTCAAAGAACAGACTCTCGATGGCCTGTTGTATCACTGATTAGTGAGTAGATCATTAAAAGGTGCCCATAATATATGTTTACTTTCTTTCTGATATAGCCCTTAGTTTTTAAAGACAAAAGCATAAAGTAAGTAGTTGATTTTGTCAATCACGTGGCTTCACTTGATCTTATCTGTGGCCCTGGTAAACCAGTAACGTTCTTTTGAGATGGAAAGGCACAAATGGGGGAAAATCACACAGGATTTGTATCCTAATCGAATTCCCTACCAACAGCTATGACAGAATCCTATGAGACATGATGTCACTTGACTTTCACAAGGGACATGGTGAGGGACCGTTGACACCTAAAACCCCCAGCAGTGGCCGTCACTGGGCTGTGCCTTGGCCGACTCCACAGCCTCTTCCCCTAGACTTTTAAGATTGCTCCAAACTTGGCAATGAATTCTTGGAAAAATTATTTCTTGGTGATTTTAAACTTCTTTTTCCAGTGTCAGGAGAGATTTACCAAGGCTCAGAGTTTTCGTTTCTTTTTTTTTCCCTTTGAGCTTGTGAAAGAGAAATTCTTTTTTATCTGCTTTGTGATTGCTTTTGTGTCAAATTCAGCATAAAAGCTTTTCAGACGTGACAGTATTAGTTTTTGCGTGCTTGACCGAGCTAAGAGTACATGAATGCAGTAGAGAGGTGAAATCTTCTCTGAGCCTCGTTTATTGGGCTATATCATACTTGAAGCTATCCAAGGCGAGAACTCCAATAATTCATCCAATTATTAAATAAACATGCCCAAGGCTGCAAAATAGCTGTGTTTTGAAGACACTCTTTAGGGAATTTGAAACCTGGATACACTGTAATCACGTCACTAATTAAAGAAGCTGAACTTGTTATATATAAATATAGTAGCTATATGAGGATCTCAAATTATTTTACCAGGAAGGAACTAATCAGAGAAAGTTCTTTTTCAAATACGGAAGTGGAGCCTTATAGTTTGAACTATTTGTGGGGGGTGGTGACTGGTATTAGGTATTACCCTTATCTGTCATAAGGATATGTAGTTATGGAAGCTGAATTCTTCTTCCGCATGTTTTGTTTACTTTTAGGCTGCACAAAATTCAATCAGCAAATTGACCCACACTGGCAGTTCAAGTTTTGCATTTCTGATACAATAGTTAGTGGCAGTATCCGAAATCTTCTTGCTGGGACCTGCCATTTCTTCACGCATTTTCTTTATTCCCTTTTGTTTTCCCCTAAAGCTCCTACGTGATTAAGAAGAAAGAATCAATAACCTAATAGCACTTTTCCTCCCGAAGCAGGTCTGAAGCTATTCAACTTCTCAAAGCATACAGAGTGCTTCCTACATCGCCGATAGAGCACAGAAAGTAATGAGTAGTTTCCCCAGCTCCTGCTACACTGTATAAATATTTAATAGAGAGTCACGGAGACTGAAACAGCATTAGGCTCCGATTGCGCCATATTGTGCCTCATTCCCTTTTCCCAGTGTAACTCATTCCATGCTTGAAAATAGAATGTTGGCTACTCTGGAAACCCACTCCTTCATAAAACCACCAAATTGTAAATATTGTCAGAATTGCCCTTTCTGCACTCTGAAAATTAACCAAGGTTGGCAACACAGCATACCCTGCGGCACTTCCAGAAGAACAGCGGGCTTTGAGGCTCTTTCACGTGGCCTATTCCCATCACTGTCCCCCAGCTACGCAGCATGCTGGGAACTCGGCAGCCTTGCAGCCTCCAGAGAGGGAAGACCAGGATTGGAGTTCCTCAAAAAGACCCAGTTTATACCGGAACCATTATCGCGATGTAATCTGGTTTGCCGCTCTGTAGAAGAAACCTCAACACAAAGCTTTGTCATTTGACCCGACTTTGAGCTATCTCCGCAGGTGAATGCCTGTCTCCAGAGTGCTTATGCAAAACAGTCAGCTGCAGCAGTTGAGACAGCGGCTGTCTGAAGCTGTGTTACCAGTGGAGATAATCGGGGTCTGGAGAAAAGCTTCAAAGGAAGACCTGGGGAATGAGATGTCTTCGGGGGAATTTGAAAAGCTCTGACATAGTCCTGGGAGATCTAGAAGGCTAGCAAGCATGCCTTACCAAGTGGGGAATATCAATAAAAAGATATAAATTATAAACAGGGACCAAAGAGAGATTCTGGAGTTTAAAAGCACATAACAAATGGAATTTTCACTGGAAGGGCTCAACATCAGACTTAAGGTGGCAGAAGAATTGGCACACTTGAGGACAGATCATAATTCTAATCTGAGGTAAAGAAAGAGAAGCATTAAGAAAAATGCATGAGGTAAAAACTAACAGAACTGAAGGGAGAAATAAAAATTCAACAGAACGAGGACTTCAATACCCCGCCTTTCGTGAAGATAGAACAACTAGGCAGAGGATCAACAAAGAAATAGAAGACTTGGAAACCCACGATGAACTAACAGTGCCGTATACAGCACTCCGCCCAATGATAGCAAAATGACGTCCTTCTCCATTGCACTGGAAAAATTCTCCAGGCTAGACCATATGCCAGGCCATAGCACAAATCTCAGTACACATAAAAGGATCAAAATCATACGATGTGGCTTCTCTGACCATAACTGAGTGAAAGTAAAACTCAGTAACAAAAGTAAATGTGGGAAATTTACAAGCATAAGAAAAGGATACAACACATTATTTAAATAACCAATAGTTCAAAGAAGAAATCACAGAGGAAATGCAAAAACACTTTAAGATGAAGGGAAATAAAAATACAACATCAGGAAATGTATGGGGTGCAACGAATGCCATGCTTGGAGTGAAATCTGTAGCTTTAAATGCCTATATTAAAAAAGAAGATCTCAGCTGAGCAACCCAACCTTCCAACTTAAGAAACTAGAAAAAAAAAGATCATGAAATCGAAAGGAAGCAGAAGGAAGCCAAAAAGTTTACATGAAATCAGTGAAATAGAGAAAAGGAAAACAGAAAAAAATCAACAAAACCAGAAGTTGGTTGTTTGAAAAGATGAACAGTCTCACAATTCTTCTGCTAGACGGACTAAGGAAAAAAGCAAGAGAAGGCTCAAATTACAAATCCTAGAAATAAAAAAGGATACATACCCGCTCACCTAAGAAATAAAACAATTATTGATGTTACAGATGGAAGAAACAGAAAGTCTGCATAGACCTTAACGAGTAAAGCAATTGAATCGATAATTTATACTTTTGCCAAGGAAAGCCCGAGGCCTAGATGGCTTCATTGATGAATCCTACCAAACATATAAAGAACTAATACCAGTCTTTCACAAAGTCTTCCGGAAAACAGAACAGGAAATGTTTAACAATCAGAGATATCACAGAAAAACAAACACTGCAAACCAATTTGCCTTATGAATGCAGACTCAGAAAGTCTCAGGAAAATACTGTCAAACCTAGTACAGCAACATAGTAAAAGGATTTCAGACCATAATCAAGTAAGAAATATTTCAGAAATACAAGGTTGTTTTAACATACATAATTTAATCAGTGTAATGCACCGTATCTGTACAATAAAGGACAAAAACCACATAGTCATCTCAGTTGTTCCAGGAAGGGCATTTGACAAAGTCCCAAACCGTTTTATGATAAAGGACGCTCCACAGATTAGGAATAGAATGTGTTGTAGGTTGTACGGTGTCCCCTGAGACTAGAAGAAGCGTTGAAGACCCAAACCCTGGCACCTGTGAATGTACCCTTATTTGGAAGCGAGGTCTTTGCAGATGGCAGGTTAAGATGAGGTCATACCGGAGTCTGGTGGGCCAATAATCCCACGTGACTGGGGTCTTTATACGAAGGAGAAAAGAGGCCTACACAGAGAGAAGGATGTCGTGGAAAGACACCAACCACATGGAAAACATCACGTGCCAAGAGAAGCAAACCTTAGACGGATGCAGCTTCAAGTCAAGGAGCCCCACAGATTGACAGCCACCACCGGAAGCTAGAAAGAGGGCGTTTCCGAGGGAGCATGACCTGCTGACACCTTGATGTTGGATGTAACCTGCAGAACTTTGAGACATTAAATTGTACTGTTTTAAGCCACTCAGTCTGTTGTGTGGTTTCATGACAGTCCTAGGAACATAATGCAGGAGACGTCTTCAACCTGGGAAAGTGCAGCTGAGAAAAACCTGAAAGTAACGTCACAGTCAAAGACGGAAAGCTTTCCCCTCCAATTAGGAACGAGGTAAGGATGTCTGCTCTCGCCACCTACATTTACCACGTTACCAGAACTTCGGGCCTGGCAAGGAGGCAAGAAAATAAACAGAAGGAGCTTTACTTCTTTTTTTCCAGAAGAAGCAAAACTATATCTGTTGGTGGATGACATGATCTCATACATAGAAAATCTGAAGGAACACATTCAATAGTATTAGAAGTAATAAATTAATTCGTCAAATTTGCAGGATGCAAGATCAAAATACAGAAACCACTTGTTCTTCTATACACCAGTAAAGAATAATCTGAAAAATGAAATTCAGAAAACTACTTCATTTATAATGACATGAAAAACAGAAACTACTTCAGAATAAGAGAAATGCAGGACTTCAACACTGACAACTAGCAAGCATTGGTGAAAGAAATAAAGGAAGATCTAAATAAATGAGAAAATATCCCGTGCTCCCAGATCAAAAGATTTAATACTGTTACAATAGCAATATCCTCAAATCGATCTGTAGATTATGCACCATTCTTACCCAAACCCTTGCTGGCTTTTCAGCAGAAATTGACAAGGGGATCTTAAAATCCAAAATAAAATGAGAGGGACAAAGAACAGCCAAAACAACCTGGAAAAAAGATCATTGTTGGAGGACCCACAATTCCCAGTTTTAAAACTTATTGCCCAGCTACAGCCATCAAGACTGTGTGGTACTGACTAGACATAAAAAAAAAAAAAGAAAAGAAATAAAATGGAAAGTCTTTGCATTTATGGTAAATTGATTTTTTTAAAGATTTTATTTTTTTATTTTTTAGAGAGGGAAGGGAGGGAGAAAGAGAGAGAGAGAAACATCAATGTGCGGTTGCTGGGGCCATGGCCTGCAACCCAGGCATGTGCCCTGACTGGGGATCGAACCTGCAATGCTTTGGTTCTCAGCCCGCGCTCAATCCACTGAGCTATGCCAGCCAGGGCTATGGTAAATTGATTTTTGAAAAGACTGCCAAGACAGTTCAATAGGAGAAGAATAGTCCGCAAAACCTCATGCTTCAGTAACTGAATATCCGCATACAAAATAATGAAGGTTGGCCCCACCCCACACCATACACAAAATTTAAAACTGAATCAATGAGCTAAATATAAGGATGTAACTTAAAATCTTACAAGACTACACAGGAGTGCAAAGAGCTAGGCAGTGTTTTCTAGATATGACACCAAAGGAAAGAAATACATAAACTGGACTTCATTAAAATTCAAAACTATCATGCTACAAATAATATAACAGAAGTAAAAAGAGAACCCGTAGAATGGGGAAAATATTTGCATAGAGTGTATCTGAGAAGGGACTTGTATCCAGAATATGTGAAGAGCTCTTGTAGTTCAACAACGGAAAAGATAAACGACTCAATTACAAATCAGCAAAGGGTTGTAATAGACACTTCTGCAAAGCAGCTGTACCAGTGGCCGATGAGCATATGAAAAGATGGTCAACATCATTAGCCATCAGGGAAACAACAAATGCAAAGCACAGTGAGGTACCACTTTACGCTCACGCTAGGATGCTTACAGTTTTTAAAACGACCATGATGAATGTTGACAGGGATGTGGAATAATTGGAACCCTCAGGCATTGCTGGTGCAAATATAAAATGATGTAACCACTTTAGAATAAAGTTTGGCACTTCCTGGAGATATTGAACATGGAATTACTATATAAAGTGAAGTTGCTTCACTCAAGAGAAATGGAAACATATGTCTATGCAACACCTTTATACAGATGTTTGTAGCAGCATTATTTATAATAGTCAAAAAGGAGAATAACTCAAATGTCTTCAACTAACGAATGGATATAAAAATGTGCTATATCCAACAATGGGATAGTACTTGACAATGAAAATGAATGAAGTACTGCTATAACATGGGTGAACCACAAAAGCATTATGCTGAATGAAAGAAGTCAGTCACCGGAGACCGCATGTTTTACAAATCCACTTACGTAAATATCCCATAAAGGCTGGGGGAGAGAGGGAATGGATGATGGAAAGTGACTAACAGTGGGTATGGGGTTTCTCTCTCAGGGATGAAGAAAATGTTTCAAAATTTGATTGTGTTGAAAGCTTCAGAACTTCAGGAACATACTGAAAGCAACTAAATTATATATTCTGAATCACAGGTGGCAAACACAAGGCCTGTGGGCGGAATCCGGCCCTCCACCTTGTTTTATCCGGCCCGGCACCTTGTTTCTACCTGGCAACAGCGCCGAGCTCTCACTTAGCTGTTAAGGAGCAGTTACATGTACACAGTCCTAAAGTTACATTCGGCCCTTTGAAGGCGACCGCGAGGCTGATGTGGCCCCTGGTGAACATGAGTTTGACACCCCTCCTCTAAATAGGTGAATTTTATGGTATGCAAATTATATTTTAATAAAGTTTCATTGAAAAGGCGTATGTACATGTCATGAAGACTACAGATTTTTTTCTTGTTTCTTCAAGTTTATAAAATGCTATAGAAATATAGTTTCTTAACATTGATTAGCAACGCGAACTGGTTTTTTTGTTGTTTTTTTTTAGGTGACATCACACTAGCTTATTCTATCCCTGGCCCTGGTTCCAAAATATCTGGAGGTTGTAGAATCACCCTACTCTATGAGACAGGGTCACACCTGAGCAGGGATGCCTTTCAGGATAGGCTCACTTATGCCGCAGTAATACGCAGTCACCAAAGCTAGAGGCCTAACACAAAATCTGTATGTTATTCATGTCACATGCCCCTGGTCGATTCACAAGGGATCTCCGCTTAACTTAGTCACTCAGGGACCATGGCTGATGACAGCTGCATCTTAATCATAATTTCATGATCAAAGAGGCGGGGAACATAGTGGATAATGCCATTAGCTCTTAAGCCTTCTTCTGCCTGGAAGTGGCAAGTAGCCAAAATCAGTTACAGCGCCTTCCCTGATTCAACGGGGCACAGATGTATGATCCTCTGGCATGAAAAGAGACTGCGTGTTTGTGAATAATCATGCAATCTACTGGAGTAGATCTAGGGGGTCTGAAGATTAGTCCAGAAAATGCCACTTTCTCGGGATCTGTCCTCTGGCGTTCTCTCTGGAGTCATTTCCACGCCCTCTCAACCCGACTTCTCTTAGATGCCAGAGGTAGCGGGGCAATTTGTTAATTACAGCACTCCTTACGCCTCTTAATAAGCTCCGCAAATTAACACGAGAAGCCAGAAAAAGAGAGCACTTTCCAAAATGTCATAATGAAATTAAGGTAATGAAGCACTCGGAGGACCCTCCTCCCTGCGTTCCGTTACACAACTTATTCCAAAGAAGCTGAAAGAGAAATGGGGCCTGAAAGTAAAGAGGGGGGAAAATAAATTGTATGCCATTAGTTTAATTATAAAAATTCATTACATGAAGCCATGTAAGACAGAAAATAATGGAACTCTAATGGGTTGGCCGATAACACATTTACTAGTCTGCTCTCGGCTTGTAGTCATTGTTGAAAGGACAAAAAAGCAACAACTCAAGTCCGTAGTCCTCAACGCTGTTGCAAGGATTAAGCATTTCCAGGAAACTGGAAAATGAGTGCCAGTTTCTTAAATAGGGTCCCCCGTGTAGTGTTACCTCCTGAAACGGAGTTGTTTGGTAGTGTCAGAGTTTAACAGATGACTCTTGAAGTTAATGGCGAGAGGATTTACTTTTGAAATTGCTTCCTTACAGATACTTTAACGTTTCTATTATAAATCCATAAAGAGGTTTTATAGGTCATATTAATTCACACAAGCAAGAAAGAACTTCTGTTTCTTTTTGCCAATAAAGATTTATAGAACATTAATGCATACTTAGAAGTCAATTGTTTAGTGATTTTGTTTTAATAAACTGAATATGTGTTTTTTCTGCTGTCATTGTTTGGCGATACCTTACTTTATTACACACAATAATTTTCCAATCTTGCTGTATTCATCAAGGAGATTATTTTAGACTCTTCAAAGTTCAATTATAATCAACCCAGTCATTTTCCTTAAATTCTTTTATACAGAAGCATATCTTCTTTAACTAGACTGAACCCTGAATATTGGAATCAAGAAACCTGTGTTTTTGCGACGCCGCTTTCCGTGACTAGCCATGTCACCTTCGGCCAGTCACTTAACCTTCTGGAGTTTTTGTGTGCTCACGTGGGTAATTACACGCCTCAGCAAAAGGAAAGGAGAGGGAGGAAAGGAGATAATGTGCCATGAAAGTGATATATTTGCGGGCTGTGTAATCCAAGAAGAGAAGTCGGAACTTTGTCTTGTAGGTAATAGAGCGCCATTGAAAGGTTGTACACGGGAGCGCTGTGGTTTCAAAGAGGTCTCTCTAGCAGCTGTCTGCGGATGGAGCAGCTGCTGCGAGACTGCAGGGAGGGAGCCCATGAAAAGCTTATTGCAGAGTCCAAGCAAGAGATGGCGAAGGCTTCATTAGAGGCAGCGGCACCGGAGGCAGAAGATGTAAATACAAGGGCAAATATGGGTGTACTCCCTGCCTCCTCCTCCAATTGAGCATGAACTCAAACTGCAGAAGGAGAAGACTGACCTTGAGACGGAACCTTAGGGAACACCTACATGTAAGGAATGGGCCGAAAAAGAAAAACTTGAACCATAAGAGACCGTGGAGGAGACCTGAAGGGGAGGGGCCAAGAAAGAGTGTGATATCCTTATGTTACAGAATGACATGCTTATGATTTTGTCATAAACTGTTATATAATTAAAAAGGGCGGGGTGTTATTTGTGCCAGACCCTGTAACTCAAGTAAATAACAACCTAAAACATTCCCTAGACATGAGTGACTGAACCAGTTAACGATTTTCACAAAAAAGCTGCATGACAATCAACCTCAAAATGAGTTTGCAGCTTCACCCCAGGGTGGCACTGCTTCAGGCTGCAGGTCGCTTGGGGTGGCTGTTGTCCCACGTGTCACTCTCCTTCTGCAGGGAGAAGCAGGCTGGCCAGGGGCACATTTGCCTCCTGGTGATGGCAGAAGGTCAAAAGGGCCAGCTCCACCGCAGAAGCCCATTTCACACCTCTGTTTGTGCCTCTTCTATTAACATCCCATTAGGATTAGGCAAAGCAAATCATAGGGCCAAGCTCATTATCAAGGGCAGGGAAGCGAACTGCCTTTGGTAGCAGGAAATTCCTAGTTACATAGCCAAGGGCATGGATATAGTGTCAGGTAAAGAACTGAGGCCAATAATGCAATTCGCCATGGTGGCTTCTGTCAGAACAGTTTAGGCAGGACGGCGATGGCAGAACCTGATGCTGATGAATTATACAGTTCTGGGAATGTAATCAAGTGGAGGTAATGAGTGAAGAGTTAGTTGCCTTCTAAGCAACTGAACTGTGAAGGGAAAGAAAATGATCGAGAGCAGACTTTGTTGTTGTTCAACGATGGGGGAGAGACTCGTGTTTAAAGGCTGTGGAGAGAGCCAGAGAGAGAGGGAGTCCGTGGGCGGGAGGATCCAGAACAGACGAGGGTCCAGATGCCAGGGCCCCTCCCCACGGTACAAGAGTCACCTCTTCCCCTGAGGCTGGGAAGAAGGATGCAAGGTGTAAAGTGTGGTATTCTGCAAAATGTATGCTTCATAAAAATTGATATTTTAGGAAACTGAGGCACAGAGAGGATAGTTAACATTCCCTTTTGTCACCTAACTAGCATGGTGAATTTCTCCCGCATAATTGTAGGCAAGGTCATTTGCTGTGAGGTTTCTTTCAGTTTATATCATCAGGATCCAGTCGAGAAGCCATATTAGATATTTCAAACAGAGGGAATTCAATACAGTGGACGGCTCCGCGGCTGATGAAGGAGTTGAGGAGCCCAGTAGGAGATAGGGGGGCAACCTGGAATTTAGCAACATCGGGAAGCTGTTACACCTCAAGGGCTGGAGGGCCGACAAGTGTTACCAGAGCCCAGGACACCAGAGCCCTCTAGTGCAAACTTGACCACTGTGGGGGGCTACACAGCAGATACTGACTCTACAGAGGGAGGGTCTGTCCAGTGAGAAATGGAGACACCAAGGAGATACTGCCCACATAGAAAGAGAGGAAGATACACCGTAGTATCACCTTTCCTTCTGTTCTTCCATCTTCCGCCAGGGCCTCTCACTGGCTAGTTCCAGCTACAGGCCAGCTAGCAAGAAATCCTGGGAAATTCTGATCCCTGAAAGTAGGAGATGGGGATGAAATGGAACTAAGCATATATGGGCTTTTGGCTCTTAGATCACAGAGCTAAATTTTTTAAATGAATCTCTTAGTTCATGTATGCAAAGTGAAACTACTATGCAGACCTTTCTGTCCATAAATATTTTAGGAATGTATTTTATAATTTTCTAAGCAATTTTATTTATTTTTTAAAAGACTGTATTTATTTATTTTTAGGGAGGGAGGAAGGGAAGGAGAAAGAGAGGGAGAGAAACATCAGTGCGTGGTTGCCTTTCACATGCCCCACACTGGGGACCTGGCCCGCAACCCAGGCATGTGCCCTGACCAGGAATCAAACCAGTGACTCCTTGATTCGCAGCCCACACTCAATCCACTGAGCCACACCAGCCAGAGCACAAGCAATTTGATTTAGATTTAGATTTTGACCTCATGAGAAATCTAAGGCATGAGCAGAATAAGTAGCCCCATCCTATTTACAGACAACAAAACTGCAACTTAAAAGGTTAATGACTTTTTAAAATCCAACTGCACCACCAGTGGCCAAGCAGGACTTCCTAGAAAGATGTCTTTTCATTACTCTGTGTTGCCTTTCAGGAAGTGCCTTTGAATCACAGTCATTCAAAAAATTAAAAATCTAGTTCACCTGGAGCAAAAGTTAATTTCACTTGTGTGTGAATATCCCAAGACATATTTTATAAGAAAGCTTAATTCTCAGCCTTCAATTTTTAATTATATAGGTCTTATGTGCTCACATTTATCTTCTGAATTAAAGGGAGCCTTTTATTTTTTTTAAATAAATCTTTTTTAAAGATGTTGCTTATTTGTTTTTAGAGAGAGGGGAAGGGAGGGAGAAAGAGAGAGAGAGAAGCATCAATGTGTGAGAGAAACATGTATCGGTTACCTCTTGCACACCCCCGGCCGAGGACCGGGTGCGGCAACCCAGGCATGTGCCCTGACTGGGACTGGAACCAGCAACCCTTTGCTTTGTGGGACAATGCCCAACCCACTGAGCCACACTGGTCAGGGTAGGGAACCTTTTAGAGCTTCCACATTATAGACAATGTCTATAAAATTGTAAGTCCTTTGCTCTGCATTCAGTAGAGTTTCACCCAATGGTGAATATATGTGCCTCATTAAAAATAGTAGTAGTAGTAGTAGTAGTAGTAGTAATTATAGTTGTAGTAATGATGATAATGATAGCTAATATTTTATTTAATGCTTCATATTTGCCAGACAACGTTCTGAGTGTTTCCCTGGATTTTCTAAATGAATCCTCACAATAGCCCTTCAAGGTAAATACTGTTAGTTCACCTTTTGTAACAAAGGAGCAAACGGAGGCACAGCGAGGATAATTACTTTTCCCATTTCTCACATGACTAGTAAGCCATCGAGCCAGGATCCAAACCCAGCAGACTCATTCTGTCACCTGGACTTGTAACTACTCTTTCTCTTCCTCCATTGTTTTCTCCCACGCTAGGTCCATATCCCTAAAAAGAATCCTTACAAACAAAAAATGAGAGAAGACAAACATTAAAAGTGAAATTTTTTAATGCTCAAAATTCTTGAAATTAATTGACGTTGTGCCGTAATCCACTATCGTTTTTCTACCTAACATACCAAGCACCTACTGCAGCAGCAGCATTTGAAGCTTGAATATAAATACTTCTTTCCTGATTGGGGCCACGGTCTATTGGGGATTTAGCATTTTATATCCTTCATGGAACACACACACACACACACACACACACAAAATCATCTTTTTTTTTCCCCAAGGCTACTACTCACAGTGTTTTAAATTTCTTCACACACCAGGACCATCATGCAAACAGTTCCCTGTAGTGTATATTCCTTTGTAAATGGAATTCAGAAATAAAGAGTGTGTGTGTGTGAATTCTATTGTACTTTTGAATTTACACTCCTTCTGTGGTCTGGAGTTACCCCAGTAGTAAATTTCACAGTAGTAAGCAAAGCTGGTCAAGGTCATTGTTCCTGGCGGGAGCGACACTCGGTTCAAGCCCAAGGTGGTCAGCGCATTACCGTAGGAGGAAGGAAACGCCATGTGTTCTAGGGAACATCTTTAAGAAGGGAGAGAAAGAAAGCTCACTGTGGTTCACAGTCTTGGAGTTTAGATAAGGGCCTTAGCACTGTCAGTGTGAGCTAAGGTCAGTGGGTTTTTTTTTTCTTTTTAATCCTACATTCTCGCAAAACCTAGGCAGCATTCAGTGAGGGTTAGCACTCAGGCAAGATGTTCCTAGGTCTAAAAATCTAAATCTCAGCGTGAATACAAATCTGAAAAAAGAGGTACTGCACATGTTTGCCTTTCAAGCATTAAAGTCCATGGAAAAGCTCTGGTTTGAAGTTAAGCCTGACTCTTTTACTACTTGTTTATGTAACCGGAAAAGACACCGGAGTTTGGGCTGCCTGTCACTACCAAATCCAATAAGCAATGACAGCAATGGAATCTTTTATGGGCGCTTTATTCAGATGACCGGTGATCCGAGAATTTGGCGGGTTCATACCCTAACAAACCATCTTCCCTTCTCTTTCCTGGACAGATCTTTTATAAGGGGGTGGGGGAGGACAAACAAGGTGCAGTGAGGGCTTTGAGACTCAGAAACTACAACTTTCCTGTCCTGGGCAGTTAGCTGATCCCAAGGGGTGGGGGCTGGTCGTCTGCTGTCCCTGAAACAAAGGTTCAGATGTCCCCAGGAGGTAATCTTCTATCAGTGCCCCAGGAGGTCGGCTGTTTTCCCAGGAGCCAGGATGGGCCTTATCTGTAGTTTCTGAAACAAAAGCTTAAGATACACATTACAGTGCTAGACTTATAACTTTTTGCCTTAAGCTAAAATTTTCCAAGTCTTGAGTCCCCTATCATTTACTGTGAAGTCTCTAATTTAACTTTAACATGCAATTTCCTTCGAGACTTTGGAAAAGTCTAGCATGCTTTTGAAACATACTTTTAGGTATGTCTTATGATCTGTAGATCAGAACCGAAGAGTATGTAGCCTCTTATATCTAGAATTCAAGTAGCAACCAATAAGTGAGGGGTGACTTCCAAGTTCATTTACCTTTCCTGGATAAAAATAAATGATTTTAATTATTTGTGAAATTTTCAATTTATATTTTATATTCTCAGCTATACATATATGCTGTGATGTTAGTTCATAACAAGTATTTTGTTAACAATTGCCTCCTTAGAAAAGAATTACCTTGGGCAGTGGTAACCAAGTCATTGGTCTAAGTTTTGTGGAACGTTATGCTACCAATTCGAGATTTAATGGGTGGCAGAAAATAAGCTTTTCCTTTAAAATGCAAATAACTCTGTAGGTTTGGCATAAGTGACAATGAGAAGGCAAGGAGTGGTAATTTCATACTGTTAGAAATAAAAAGTTCAACCTAGTATCCTTGAAGATCTAATTGGCTTTATTAAGTAATTTTTGAATCAGGCAACAGCTCATCCAGCATCTAGAAGGGCGCTTGTGGTTGTACAGAATGGGAGGTTTTCACTGGAAGCAGGGTGGGGCAGTGGAGCTATTAACAAAAGAAAAGGAAGGATTATTTTTAGAATAGGGCATCTTCTTTTTGAGGGAAAAGGGGGCAGGCGAACATTTTTATCATGCAGATTGCCTCTTCTTTGTACAGGGGGAGGGGAATGGAGAGCACCCACAAGACAGCTTACTTCTTTGGTGTTGACCAGAAAATTCCAGGCGGTTGGTTAAGACTATATTTCTGGGAGAGGAAGAAACAGCAGTCAGGTTAGATATTAAACCTAGGTTTGATATCATGGGCTTCAGCACAAGTGACGCCATTTTAGGTGTGTGGTTTTCTCTTTAACACTACCCTCGGAAATTTCTAGAAAGGGAAAGCCCTTGGGGTAAGTTGTTCACCTCAGAAAGGATTTTGCATAGTGTGAGGATTTCTGAAAAGTGGAAAATAGGAGCTGTAGAGCTTGATAAAAGGAGTGTATGAGGAAAGGCCAGCTTTCCAAAAGGATAAATTTTAATTGTGTTGTCGTCCAGCCTTTGAAAACTGTCTGTTTTTGCTTTCATAGCAAAAGTTAGTGATATTGGCTTTGGCCACTCAGTATTAGTTTGGTTATGTGGGTCTATTTACTCTATGCAATAAATACAATTATTTTGCTTGATTCTAGAGCAGGATGTTCTAGTTAACTGAGAAATGTCAGATTATATATACATTTTGAAGGAAGAAGAGTCTACCCACAGATAGTGAAATGATACTGAAAGCACTAGTATATGATTTGTATTACTATATAAGTACCACAGTAACATAAAAGAACAATTATTAAAACAGAAATGATTACTCTTTTTAGAAACATCCATTATTATCAATTTCCTCTGTTGCCCTTCCAGCTCATGACTGTGTATTCTTAGAGATTTAAGAAAGACAGTATAGATGGAAATTATATTCTATGTGGTAATTATGATTTCTGACACATTTACTGCACAGGAGTCCAGGGGGTTGATATGTTATTTTTTTTTAGAGATTTTATTTATTTTTAGAGAGGGGAAGGGAGGGAGAAAGCGAGGGACAGAAATATCAATGTGTGGTCGTCTCTCTATCACCCCCACTGGAGACCTGGCCTGCAACCCAGACATGTGCCCTGACTGGGAATCGAACCAGTGATCCTTTAGTTCACAGGCCTGTGCTCAAGCCACTGAGCCACACCAGCCAAGGCATCATGTTATTTTTAGTGTCCTGTCATTAAACATTGAAATTATTTATCCTTTTTTTTAGTTAGTAAATATCTTTATTCTAAAGATGTATTTATTTCTCTTCCTTTAATATTTGATTAGGGCAAAATACCAAAAGTGACATTACTGGGTAAACGGGAGTAAAGATTTCCATGTCACGTGATATGTATTGTGAGATTTCCCCAATGTATGCTCTTCCCAGCGGCAGTGCGTGAATGTGCTTGATTTGCCAGTCTTTCTAGCTTTGGATTTTATTTTTTTATTAAGTTAATTGGTGAAGTTGACCCATCTTGATTTCGTATTCTAGTATTTTCAGTTTTTTGAAAGTTCATTTCTGAGAGTTTATAGCGAAAAGGAGCTTATTAACGAAGGAGTGGGACAGAGAAGGCTACTCCATAGGTAGAGCAGCCCCTTCTCAGTGGGGTTTATTTCTTTTAATGAGGTTCATTTAATAGAGAGGTGGGGCATTCAGTAAGGGGGGCGGGGATATGCAGGGTTTTTCCAGGAGACTTCTGGGAAGCGGTGAGGCAGCCATGTTGTGTGTTCTTAGACGGGCTTCCCATTTCTGAACATGGTGTTGTTTGGTGTTACAATGAGCAAACAGTGAGGCTAGGGGTTACTGCAAGGTGAAATTGGTCACCATGATGGATCGAGGTAGACTTTTGCTGGTTCAAAGCCGTAAATCCATTGGGGATTGGCCTTTTCTTTTTTTATAAAAGTGTTTTATTCTCTTTCTCTTTTGAATTGCTCATTCCTATTCTTTAGTTAGCAATGGCTTAACCCACTATGTTGGATTTGATATAACTGTCTTAGCAATTTAATAATATCTTAACACTTAAAAGCATTCTCCGTGAGCTGACAGCAATGCTCAATAGAAATTTGGGGCTACTATGCTCCCAGATAAACTTTCCGTTGTTTTATTTTTTTTCTTCGATGTATGATATTTCGAGTGATGAAATACAGAGTTTGATAGTACATAATTGCCAAAGACAAAGAAGAAAACATAGGTCATTTGGTTTAGCAAGATTTATATATTTGTAATTTTATTGTAATTATCAAGTAGATTATTTTTTAAAGTACTTTGAATAAACTGATCCTTCAAAAAAGTTTGTAACTGGAATAACAGTCCTGTTCCTTTGATGTTCTATGTTTTTTGTATGCAGCTTTAGTTGAATGCCAGCAGATGGCACTAATTACATAAACAATTCAACAAGTTAATGAAGGAGGGAAAGAAATACAGGAAAATACCTCCTGTATTTCTGTTCATACTTGGTATATGTCACATACTCAACAATTATACGGGGGTTATTTTTATAGTTTTTTCTCTCCCTTGATAAAGGCAATTAAGCTCAGTTTATTTGCAATTAATTGCTGCTAAATTGAAATACCTGATAACGGTTCCTATTCAACATGCTGCATTTGAAACATTTGTCATGAAAAGTGGATTAGCTTATATTCTCATGATTGACTAAATCACGTGGTAGGTTAAAAGCAGTCATGTAGACATGTCTTTACCTAAGGATTCAGAAGTTACCTATGAATCATTTTAAGGTTTAATTTTTTTTTTTTAAAGACATCCATCTTAGACTGGCTCTGTCCCTTTGGCATTTCTGTTTGGTTTTTTAATGATTTTATTTATGCATTTCTAAAGAGAGGGGAAGGGAAGGAGAGGGAGAGAAACATCAATGTGTGGTTGCCTCTCACATGCTCCCAACTGGGGACCTGGCCCGCAACCCAGGCATGTGCCCTGACTGGGAATCCAACCTCTGACCTTTTGGTTCACAGGCCAGCACTCAGTCCACTGAGCCACATCAGCCAGGGCCTCAGGTTTAATCTTCATACTATTTTGTACTGTTTTTTTTTTTTCATTTTCACTTTTTAGTTAAATTTATTAGAGTGACATTGGTTAATAGAATTATATAGGCTTCAAGTATACAATGCTATATATACAGTGGAGTACTCCTCAGCCATCAGAAAAAATGAAGTACTGTCATTTGTGACAACGTGGATGGATTTTGAGAATATTGTGCTAAGCGAATTAAGTCAGACAGGAAAAGCTAAGAACCATATGATTTCACTCATACATGGGATATAAAAGTGAAACTCATTTCACAGACAAGAGTGTGGTGGTGACCAGAGGGAAGGGGGGTGGGGAGTAGTAAAGGGTAAAGGGGGCCAAATATATGGTGACGGAAGGAGATTTGACTTTGGGTAATAAGCTCACAAGGCATTGTACAGATGATGTATCCTAAGTTTTTTTTTTCATTGTTTAATAAATAAGCCTGTGTTATAAATTGAAAACCATCCCATAAACAATTTTTAGGAAGACAAAAAAGGAAACTGCAGTTAGAGATTTCAGAGAAAACTGATGTCCATTCTCTCTCCCACGTGCATCTGTAGCAGCTGGCCAAAGACCTCCGCCAGTGGAAGATAAATGTGGATGTGGCGAATGACTTGGCACTGAAACTTCTCCGGGATTACTCTGCAGACGATACCAGGAAAGTACACATGATAACAGAGAACATCAATGCCTCTTGGGCAAGCATTCAGAAAAGGTAGGAACTACATCGTTTTGCAAACCGTCATTGGCTATCACGATGGCGTGGGGACAGTGGGTGGCCAGTACAGGTTGGTTTTCCCAACCTCGCTAAACCAGCCTTGGGAGGACCCACGATGCCCAAACTAACAAGACTCACAGGTTTGCCTAAGTCCTCTTATTTTAAAGATGAGGGGCCTTGTGAAATAACATGATTTTCCCGCAGTCGCAAAGGCGGTGACATGACTAAAAGATGACACAAAACCAAAAGACTCATTGGGAGCTACAGACATCATGCATGTGTCAGTCTGCTTTGAGAGTGTACCCAGAGAAACATCATTCTATTCCATCATGGCACATGCTGCCCCAATCTTAAACCTATAGGAAGTCATGTTGGGGTTACAGCTGTCCATAGTGCTGCCATTGAGCATCACCCTACACGCCCAGTGGGAAAATCTGTGGAGTGTAACATCACTCATAACTTCAGTTCCCATCATATATCTATGGAAATTAAAGGCTCTTAGAGATAGCATCTCCTCCAACTAGGTCCTGTCTCTTTTTCCACTCTCTTAACCTCTTGTGTTTGCCTCTCATGAGCATTTGTCCTAATTATAAATGAAAACCTGACTTATGGAACTAATTGTTTGATGTTTGCTCTTCACATTAGTCTAAACTCCCTGAGGATATAGGCTATCTTTCTTATTTGAAAGATCCTGAACCAGGTGAGAGAATGGGACACAGGTAAATATTTGTGGAATGATGACAACTCTCTTTGCATAATGAAGTGCTAGCTTGTTATGACAAAGATTGATGACAAAGACCACAGTGCCAGTTAAATGTGTCCTAGATGATGATGTGAATTACCGAAGAAGTCAGCGAGGTGTCCTTTCACAAGAAGAAATGATCGCCGTTGAGAGAAGAAAACAAACACAGGTTTTGAACTAAGAGCAGAGACTTAGTAGTAATGACCTGTTGATGTATGGAAATTAAGAAACCAAGTAAATCTTGAAATGGAGTTGGAGGTTGAAGAGTCACGGTAACTGTGAAAATGGATTAAAGCCTGTGACTCAGGGGAAATCCAGCGGCTCTAGTCCTGAACCCTGGACAGTGGGTGTTCGGGTGACCACGGAAAACAAGCTTCAGCCTGAGGGGGCACTTATATTTGCAGCTCTATCCAAAGGACCCTGGTTGAGAGAGGGCCTCCCTTCAAAGGAAACGTTCAGACTCAGTGCTCTTCATCCTGATCCCGGGAGCTTTTCAATTCAACGAGGGCCTAGTAGGCACAGGAAAATGCGTGTATTCCCATGCAACCGACTGGTATCACGGAGTCGATGGTCAGATCGCAATGGGAAATACTTGCCGTTCAAAGAGAAGCCTCTTTGGAAAAGCAAATGAAGATCAGAAATGAATTTTGTGGATTTAGGGCTTGTAAACTAAGAAGGGACTAAAAGGAAAAGCTTGTTAGTGGTACAGACCAAGGGCTTTGGGGGAGGCCTCTCTCATGGACCCGGTCTTTCTGGCAGACTCCTGTCTCCACACCCTCATGCTCCTCGGATCTCCGAGCAGCCCTCTCGGTTCATTTGATCATTTTACTAAGGCTCTTTGCATTCCTCAGAGGAAGGGCTTCCAGCGTATATTCTTTGACTGGTACCTACAAAGGTACCACTTAAGGAAGATATGTCGTGATTTCTCTAATGAGTAAAGTAAAATAGAATCACATTTTTCGTTGGCCCACGCAGAATGTGCAATTTGCCAAGTTCATTTTGACTCGTGCCTCCAGAGTTCTCCCCCATTCCTTTCTCTCACATACTCTGAAAATTCATCCACTTGCGTAGTTTCTGTCTGCTGATGACTGTCCATTTAATAGCCGTGGCAGCTGAGAATGGTCTCTTGAGTTTCAGACCTGCATATCCCAATGATTTCTTTCCATTTTAATGTCCCTCAGGAATCCAAAACCAAACAGATCCCAAATGACCTCATCTTCGCCCTCTTTCAACATTTATCTCCAAATGCCACCTCCATCTGTTCGTATGACCTCTCTCCGGCGAACATTGCCGTGACCCATTCGGTTGCTCAAATCAAAAGCTCCCCCACTTGACTCTTTCTTTGCGACCCTGATAGCTAAGCAGTTGCAAAGCTACTTACTGCCTCCATAGCTTTCAAATGCAGTCCCTTCCCTTCGTCCCTAATCTTCGACTGTCCTGTCTTTCTTGAATGACGTCATTCACCTAACGGGTTTCCCTCCTTCCGGTCTTGGCACTTCCCATCCGTTCTCTATGCAGAACACAGGATGGATGATGTTCCTAATGACACTATGTTCACATCTCCCGCCCTCTTCCCACTTTGAAAGCCTCTGTTGGCTTCTCCATTGTTATCTGAAGACAGTGCACACTTCTGTAAATGACTTCAAGGTCTTGCATAATTTGGCCTTTTCTTAGAAGTCCAGCCTAATTTTCTCCTAGTTCTCTCTTCCCCCTTTCCCCACCCCGACACAATTAAGTAACATGGAGCTATTTCCATTGCCTTCAGAGCCACGCTCTGCCCTCTCAATTACGTATGACCAGGTCTCGGTGTAAATGCCAATTCCTCCAAGAAGACCTCTCTGACTACTAACCCTAAAACCCTTGCTCTTTGAGCCCTTTCCCATAGTGCAAATCTGCCCACACTGCAGTTAAGTGTTTGCTGGTCTCATTCTCCTATGAGACCACTGGCTCTGTGATGGTATGCACATTGGCTGCCAGTCCCCCATAACTGCTTAGCACTCAGCTTGGCACAAAGTAACTAACCCCCGACCCTTTTTGATTAAATAAGTAAATGAGCAAACAAGCAATAACTGACTGCTAGTGTTTTTGTACGGCAGGAACTCAACACAGAAGGAAAAATACATCCGCTAGGATGGCCTTCAGTTTCAACTCACAGAAAACCCAACTTCAGTAGCTTGCCTAATAGAGGTCTGTTTGTCTCACTTAATGAGAAGATCAGAGATATGCAGATGCTGATGGCTCAGTAGCAGAAGAATGGCATCCCTAAAGTCTCCGCTGTTCTTCTTGGCATTTTCCTCAGAACATATCATTCCAGCCGGAAGAAGAAGGAAAAGAGAACAGTGCTTGTACTGAGAAAGCAACAGCTTTCCCAGGAACTGTAGGGCCAGAACTATGTCGCAAACCTACCTGTGGGTCCTAGGAATTGGGGCCGAGCCATCCAACAGAGAATGTTAAAAGGCATAGAAAGAATAAACTGCTAAACTGCCGTGCTGTAGCTGGACATCATTAAGTTCTCTGGAGAGATAACCACTCAAAGCTTTGAGTGCATACAATATATTCACGCAACTGTATTTCACGTACAGTACATTAGTACACTATATTCACGTAGGGTTGGAATAATACTGGGCCATTGGGGTTTGATGGGTGTTCTGAGAGGTTATAAGAGCTGTATTCCCTATTAGCTACTGATAACTTTATGTGAGTTCATATCCTATGTATTCTGGGTGTGTCAACTGCACAGAATAACCATGGCCACAGCTTCCCTTATTTTACATCCTTATAGATCTTATACTAGGTAGGTAAAGAACAAGAAAACTCCTGATGCAATTTTTTGCATTTGGACCTTTGACTCCAAATATGTTACCCAGCTACACCCAGAAGTGAAGTCACACCCTCCTCCTCTAGATTTGTGCTGTCCCGTAGAGCAGCCACTAGCCACAGGTGGCTATTTAAGTGTGAATTCATGACAGTAAAATGTCAATCGTGTTTTCTCCATCTCATCAGCTGCCTAGCACTTGCACTGAAGAGCCAAATGCAGCTACCGGCTTCCCTGTCGGACAGTGTGAAGTAGCAGGTTTCTGTCATCATGGGAGATTTTAGACAGTCCTGCCCGGGGCCATCTTTGTCTGCAGTCACCTAAGCAGTGTAGGGCAAGTTTATGACACTCACGTACTCTCTGACTTCAAAAGGAGTCTTGCCAAAATTCATAAATAAAAAGCGTTTTGAAGGAAAGTGCTTCCCATTTTCCTATTTCCTTGTTTCTACCTCATTTCTTGTGCGTATCCATTTTCCAGAGTCAGTTTTCAAGTCTCAAAAACTACAAGTATCACAGGATACAAACACTTGCTCTTTGGTTGTGAATTTCATAATTTTAAAAGGAGGGATTATTTCTGTTGATATTTGGGTTATGGAGAAAAAAATTTCATATCTTTGAAAACTATCTGTCACCAAGACTTTTTAGGTAGAAGGGACTCTGTGGAAAGCATTCTGATGGCATCATTTCTCACAGTTCACGTTTTGCTACTGAACACTAATGCATTGCCTAAACTAAAACTTTCCATTATATGGATACATAAATGCAAAACTTTTGTACTTTTGAAAGCCTGTTTAAAGTAATACAACTTCAACTCCATTTTAAATTGCTGAATGTTAAATAAGATATAAAAAAACCTAACTTGGAAGATATCATACACTAGGAGGCTGTATTTTCAGGACAAAAATCAAAAGCAAAAGTCAACTATTTTTTTTAATATTTTAGTGTTCAAGCTTATGAATAGGTCAGAGGAATCTTCAAATTCTATGCTGGCTTTTATAGGGCCTTTATTTACCGCTTTGTATAGATAAACATAAATACACAAGTGGGCCTAGAAGGAATTCATCTACCATTCATGAACAAAAGAGCAAGTTGCTCTCCGACTGGTGTGGCTCACTGGATTGAGTGCTGGCCTGTGAACCAAAGGGTCACTGGTTCAATTCCCAGTCAGGGCACATGCCTGGGTTGCAGGCCAGGTCCCCAGTAGGGGGTGCATGAGAGGCAACCACACATAGATATTTCCTACCCTCTCTTTCTCCCTCCCTAACCCTCTGTCTAAAAAATAAATCTTAAAAAAAAAAAAAAAGAACAAGTTGCTTCTCAACTCAATTTTGTAGTTCAACAATTACAATGAGGATAGATCAGTGCTATGACCTATGTAGGCAAATGTTTTGTTTTAACAACACAGATGAGAACATAGATCATCGCTGTGACTTGTGTAGGAAAATATTTTGCTTTCCCGCCCCTGTTTCCTACAGAGTACACGTCAGTATATCAAGGCAGAAATGGGGGCCTCTGCAAATTCATTTCTTGCTCTTCGGTCTCTTTGAACAGATATGAATTGGTGAATGAGATAATATTCGATGCGATATTACAAATTATTGTGAGAAGCCTCTAAGGATTAGACTTCAAGGACTACCATCTGGCTGATGACTTTATGATGACACTGTCACGAGATTTCATTTCCTTATTTCTATTCTAGGACCACTCTTTAAACAAGAAATGAGCATTAACTCCAAATTGTCTGTCTGCTTCTATACGAGGCCTTCTACAGCTACCAATGAGCGAGGGTAGCTGGCGCTAGTATCCGAGGCTTCGACGTGGCTAAAAGTTCCTCACAAAAGCTCCCAGACACCTGAACAATCTCTCCAGGTTCTTAGAACGATATGGCATGTATGTGGAACTACACTACTCCTTCAATAAGACTGCAGTGGTCTCCTGTCCTCCCTATTAATGTATTTCCAATTTCCATGATACAATGAATAGTTGACGCACCGAAAAATCATTGCCTGTGTTCTCCGTCTTTGGAAACCATGAAGGAACTTCTTGCGTCTCTATTTTTAGGACCTTTCTCTTCTTCACATTAAAGAAATAAGAAAAGGAAGGAGAAAAAACTATGGATCCGTATCATTGTGCACAGCAAGGAGCTCTCCTAGCTGGATACTGCGTCTCTTTCACATTCTCCAACCTTCTCTTTAAGTAACAGATTGGCTTTCTTTATTGGGGGCCTTCAATTTCTTCTTTCTTCTTGCTCCTCCCTTCCGCCAACCATTACGCTCAAGTCTCCCTCGCCCTAAAAAGACTTTTTTAGGATACCGTCTTCTCTGTCTAGCTGTGCTGGTTTCCCTTGAGCGGGGAATTCTTTGAAGTTGTAATCGACATTACCATTTCCTTTCCTTCAGCTTCTGCTTCTGCCTTGGCCCACTCTGCTCTGGCTTCCCCAGACTCGCCGCTGTCCTGAAACCAATGGCTTCCTAAGCTCCTCTGTGAACGTTATAATAGCTACCCAACCCACCCTGTTTCATTTATTGTCCTGCTTTATTTTAACATTGATCTTGTCAATGAACTCTACTAGTTGCAACATTCCCTTCCTTGGTTTCCAGAATGATAATATTGTCCAATTCCCCCATTTCTCTAATCAATACAATTAAGGGCAAAGTGCTTGGCACAATGCCTAGCACATAGGGAGAGCTCAGTATACGTCATCTGTCCTAAGCATTCTCAGAATTCCCTCATTCACTCAATGCATGTTTTGATGCCACATATGTGCCAGGTAGGCCCAGTCCTTGGTAGCATGCATACAGTGGTGAAAACACCTGCCCTCATGAAGCTTATATTCTGGGAAGGAGAAACTGGAAGACAGACATTGACAAAGGAAACAATTGAAATATACAGCATATCCAATCGGGGTAAAAAGGGAGAGGTGTTGAAAGAGGGAGAGAGAAAGAGAGAAGTGGGCGAGACGTGCTGTTATTTCAGTATGGTCGTTAAGAAAAGTCTCACATAAAGGCTCACGTCTAAGCAACACGTAAAGAACCCTAGGACGTGAGCTGTGTTGATAACCGGAAGAACCGTCTAGGAGGGTACTTCTAAGTGAAAGTGTCCTGAGGCAGGGCTATGCTTGGCAAGTCGGCAGAACCTTAAGGAGACCAGTGGGATAGGACAGGGTCGAGCAAACAGGAGCGTAGTAGAGAATGAGTTCAGAGAGGTGCTGCAATCTGATTACATTGGATCCTGTAGGCTCCGCCAGGGACTTGGGCTTTTATTCTGAAAGATCGGGGAGTCGCTGGAAGGTTTGGAGCAGACGAATGGCATCTTCTGACTTACCTGGCCCCTCCATTCTAATAGACCGAGGGGAGGCAGTGAAACCATTAGGGGACCGTTGTCATTCAGTCAAGAGATGACTGTGGTTTGAGCCAGAATAGGAGAGGTGACTATGGGAAGAAGGAACTGGATTTCACTGTATTTTGAGGACAGGATGCACAAGGTTTTCTAAGGGAATGGACTTAGGGATGAAAGAAAGGGTCAAAGAACTCTACAGTTTTGGGCCTAAGCAACTGAAAAATGGGGTACCCATTGACTGAGATGGGGAAATCTCCAAAAGCAACATATTTGGGGGAGAAGATGTAGACGCGTTCCATTTGAACTGCCTATTATGCATCCGGGGAGATGCGGAGTAGATAGCTGGATATAAAATCTTAAATTCTGGAGGAGACGGTAGTGACTCGAGATACAAATGTGGGAATTTTAACAACAATCAATATGGGCTCGCTTTGCTGGGTACAACCCTTAAATGTGGGAATTCCATTCTTAATTCTCTCTTCTCTCCGTGTCCCTTTGTGTACTGGCTTCAACTACCGTTAAGACTCCTCAGTTTTTACTGGTTCTTATGTCCTTCTCCTGACCTCCAGAGCTGTACGTGCAGCCCCCTACCGTGCATATCTATCTGCACACAATATAGGCTGCAAAATGTGTAAAACAGAATGCATTCTATGCCCCGAAAGCAATGCGAGATCACCTGTTTTCAGTGTAGTTCAATTGCCTAACTTTATTGTGTCTAAACCTGGAAACCCAATTTTGCCGTGTATAATGCACACCCATGTTTTTGGCCTAAACTTTCAGAAAAAAAAATCTTTCATTGTAATTTTTTTTAAAGATTTTATTTGTCTATTTTGAGAGAGGGAAGGGAGGGAGAAAGAAAGAGACAGAGAGAGAAACATCAATGTGCAGTTGCTGGGAGCCGTGGCCTGCAACCCAGGCATGTGCCCTGAGTGGGAATCGAACCTGCAATGCTTTGGTTCACAGCCCACGCTCAATCCACTGAGCTACGCCAGCCAGGGCTTCATTGTAATTTTTTAATTCAAGTTTTTACTTTTATGTAAAGCTGATTACTGTGTTCCAGGATATTACTTTGCATACAGATACTGTTATTGCTTTCTAGAGTTATACTTTTAATGCATAAGCATAAATTGAAAAATTAAAACCATTTACATAGATATGGAGTTAGTACTCTCCATGTATAATGCGCATCCTTATTTTTCCCTCAAAAATTGGGGCAGGAAAGTGTGCATTATACCCGGCAAAATACGGCACCTTCTCCCTTTTCCTCCCTCTCTCTTCTCTATTCTGCTGATACATGTACGAGTATTAAAGTGGCTTCCAAATTCTGGGAATCCTACTTCAAAAATTGCTCCAGAAATGATTCCATTTTCTTCATTCCTATTGTCACCTCATTCAAAAGCTTCCTCATATTCGACCTGGAAGACTGTGGCCCCCTCTTGTCTGTGCTCCCAGCCATTGAGTCTCTACACTCACTGACCTCCACGCTGGCCTCAGAGTTAGGTATGTCTCTTAAAACTAATCTTCTGGTTTCCTTTTCCTCCCAGCACTCTCTTTTTCCCCCTCCCGTGACTTGATGGATGATACTTATGTATGTGATATCCTCCCAAAAGCATACGCAAGTTTTTCTGAAACTAAAAATACACAGATAAATAGGATTCAAGTATACAATTCCATGAAACATCATCTGTATATTGTATTGCATGCCCAGCACCCCAAGTCAAATCTTCCAGAATGTCTCTAGTTTTATTAAGCAATGCCACCCCAAGAAATGTAATTTAAAAGAAAACGAGTAAATAAATAATTTGATTTTTTTCTTCCTATAGGGAAGGGAAGTGTATAGTGTCACAAACTTTTGTTTGTCTGTCGGCCTGTTTATTTAGCAGAGGGACAGGCCTGCGAACCTCGCTACAATCTCATGCTCTGTCCACAAACACTGTCCTTTCCCAAAACACGTTTGGAATTCCTTTTCTGAGACTATCTGGGGACTATTTCTCATCATCAGAAGACTGTCGTACTGTTGTATTAGCCACACCTTGTGTTTGCTCAAAAATTGTGCTCAGTGCATGGTTTGTGAATGGAATGAAACTAGCAAATATGGGTACCTAACGGCTTTGGATTATCTCCAAAAATGTAAAAGGTAGAGACGTGCTGCTGCCCTTGAATCTGTGTAAAGGAGGCAATAGGAAGCTCCCAGGACGTTCGTCTAAAATACGACCTCTTACTAAGTCAGGGACTGCTTATGATATATTGGTAGCATGTTACAGTCATAAATATTAAAGCTACAAGTGACCTCAAAGCTGCCAGCTCAAACTTCTCAATTTAGGGTAGGCTATTTTTAATTCCGCTCATGCAAAATATACCTTCTGTGCCATGCGAAGAACTAAAAGGATTCGGTGCATTCAAAAATACAATCCGCCAGCAACTTTTTGAGGTACGCTTCTGTTGGCAGTACGAGGAAGTTTCTTTTGGCTCCTCAAGACTGAGTTACAGATGTCCTTATAAGGCACTCCCATTTTTATACTGCTGACACCCAATGTTCCCAACCAATTATGAAGCATAAGAATTCGTGCCATCTTACAATAAGGTAATATAATACCTGTGTAATTCCTGGGATCCCTGGAGCTCTGGGCCAGGGAGTGTCATTCTCCATACAGATCTAAAAGGTTCAAGGTGGTAACTGCCTGCTTCATTTTGTAATGTAATTAGAAAAGTAAAAGGCCTTTAAAGTAATTAGGCTATTTCTAGCTTGCAGGAATTGCGCGCAAAGGGAGACGTCTAGAATCATATATTGGTGTGGGAATTACCTGCTGATAGAGCTGAGTAGCCGTTTTCATTGTCACCTAGTGCCATAGTTCTAAACCAGGCTCACCAGCCCCCCAGTACAATATGTGCTTCGAAATGCCCCTACCTATGATGGGGGCCCCCAAAACATGGACCTTATTTATAAAAATTGTGTATTTATTCTTACATGTTTAAACTCCAGTCACCTTCAAAGGACTCTCCATTTGATGCAATACACCTATCAAGACTTGTTTTCTACTGCTCAAAACAGTTTTTGAGCTCATTGATTTGGGTGCCTTTTCGTGCTTCTGCCATTTTTGTTTCATCTCTTCCACATCGGCAAAACTTTTCCCTTTGAGGGCTTTTTTTTTTTTCATCTGGGGAAATTTTTAAAAGTCACTCAGGGCAAGATCGAGTGAATAAGGAGGGTGGGGCACGGGGGTCATGCCGTTTTTGGTCCCAAACTGCTGAACACTCAGCATGGAGTGGACAGGTGAGCTTGTTAATCACCCATTGTGAAATGGGCAAACATATTGCAACAGTCTTCAAAGAAATTCACTGAAGCTGAACGCTGCCTCTCACAATAACACCAGCTGGCACACAGATACAGGGGTGTTTCTAGAGCACTCACCTAGTAGGGCAGGCCTGTACTAGAAGGGGCCCACTCTCCAGAGATAATTCCATTTTTAGGGGTCCCCCCTCATATAATTTACCCATGAAAAGGCTCTAAAATTAAAGAAAACTTATAATTGTTTTCTAAAGGAAAATTGTAGGACACAAACAGACCTTTTTTTACCTTCATTTATAAATTTAATTTTATAGTGTGTAAAATTAAAACAAATGGGAGAAAGTTTCCCTTACCTGATTTAATTGAACAATGAATGTTGGCAACATTATCTATTACATGACTTTTCAGTTATATTTATGTTTTTTATTTTCTTTGCATCACTATCATTCTCCAAAAAAGTCTTTAAAGTAGTCAATAACATATATAAATTAGCTGGAGTTTATTTTTAGAAAGGCGAGTTATTTACAATTTATCTGTCCATTCCTAACACTCATATAGTTTGGGGGTGTTTTGGCTTTATTAGATTTATTTATCTTTTAAAAATTTTATTCTGGTTTATTCTAATTTCCTCAAAAAAATAAAAATGATACTGCCTTATGACCCAGCAATCCCTTTGCTGGGAATACACCCTAAGAATGGCTTTATTCAGTTTATAACAGGGCTTTATTTTTTTTCTCCAAATCATTAACCCAATTGCATTCCTTATTTTTTCAAAAAATATGGAGGATATACAGGGGTGGGCAAAAGTAGGTTTACAGTCGTGCTACAAATAAATACAATAACGAATAAATAAGAATATAAGAATAAAGCGTTCAGTGCACTCATAACTGCAAACCTCCTTTTGCCCACCCCTGTGTAGGTATTGGTAAGCTTTGTGAAAATTACTCTTTTAAATTCCCTCCCCTGAAAAGGGAGGTTATTTAAGCAGTTCTAGGTGGTGGTCAATACGAGCTCTTTTCGCTGCCCTCTTTTCCAATCGGGAAACCTGATACCACCCCTGGCTGACGGAAGGGGAAAACCTGGCTCAGGTCCTTCGTCCTGCATGGAGCATTTTCAGATTCTTGCGCCAAGCAGAATCCGAACTTCTGGCAGCCACTACCTACTTCCCGCCCCAAACCCAAGGGTCTCGTGTCTGTAGCCCCTCACACGCTCTGCGTTTCTGTGCCATTTCTGAGCCCCAGAGCTATTTCTCTTGTTCCTGAGGCTAGATGGTACCTTTTTCACTTTCTACTGTTAGATTTTATATCCCGTTGTTCCTCTGTGTAGAAGTTTCTTCTATATTCTGAAATAATTGTTCCTACTCTAAAGTGATACTGTGGAAAAACATTGTTTTTTACTTAGAAATAAACACGCTAAACGTTTTAGCATTTCCTTTTATCATATTTTTGTCAATAGATTTTGCCTATTTTTATTTCACTTGCTCCTAATTTATTAACAGTTGGAAGCATTTTTTCAGATAGTTCTTTTCTTCTTTTAAAAATCCCTACTATGTTTTTATTAGTAAGGTAATGTGCAGGTATTATTTTTCCAACAGAAAATCTGAGGAGAAACTCTTCCTTGAGGTATTTCACATAGAGACTTATTAGATAGCCAGAAACAAAAGCAACCGCCTCTTGCCTCCAGTCAGTGATTTATGCTCTGGCCGTTCTGTCTAGCATCGGTATTCACCCAAAGAGATGAAACTATTTAAATTAGCCAGGAAATCAATTTCCCATTCAAAGCAATGGTTGCAGGTTTTAAATATCTTCTAACATCCAGCTTCGCATCCCTAATGGGATACTTATTACATCACTCTCAGCCCAGTCAGCGCCTTCCTGCCACAGAGCATTCAAGGCAAATCACACAGAAGTAACCCAAACACCTTTAGACAGCACCACCTACATTGCCTAGATTTATAGGCACTCCCACAATTCCTCGGGAGCCGTGGTTTGCTTCCATATTGTAAATATTTTAGATCTCCATCATGAAATTGGGTTGTTTATTGAACATTAACGTTATCACAGGCTCTTAAAAAATATGTAAATGAAGGGAGCCCGCCATAGAAATGACCAAATAGAGTTTTCATCCTGAGACAAATTGAGTGAATAATAATGATCATGAATTCATGATTATTTATAATTTGATGGGGTTTTCGTGGTGAGATATGATCTAGTAATTGTACTGTGCAAGTAGTGCCTAAATTGTCAGTTAAAATAGAAATGCTAAAATGGCATTTTTATTTTTAGCTGGAAGGATAGCTATTGGCCTCTCCTTAGAGCTGGCGTTACAACCCAAAACCTCTGGCTCTGAGGCCTATGCTCTTCATTGGTGTTTAATGGATACATATCAACTCGGAAGGAGGTTCTGGCAGCTTTTCACAGTAATCTAATCTCATCTCTGTCCCTTTCAATATTTTCATCAGTGACTTGGATGAAGACGTAGATAGCATTCTTATCAAATTTGCCAATGACACAAAGCAGGGGGAAATAGCAAATACAGCAGACGAGAGTATCGGAAGCCAAAAAGATTTCAGCAAATTGGAGGGAAAGGCTGAAGTCAAAAGAAAAGTAAAATAAAAGCAAAATCCCACTGACTTTAGCTGGGGCTCCCTTGAAACCAAGAGAAGAAAACTCCCCTACGGTGGAGAGTTGTGTGCAGAAGCTTTCTTAAGGAGTGTTTCCGTGAGGCACATTTGTAAGCACATGTGAGAGGCAGGGCTGTGCAGAGAGTAGCTAAGCCGCAGTGAATCTGAAGACTCAGCAGATTCTAAGCGGGGAGCTCTGCAACCTGCAGGACCCTTCAGAGGTGGCCTGGATTGAGGCAAGGGGGCTGGGTCTTTGTACTTTAATATCTGCTAGTGTTTGGTTCTGGGGTCACACTGTGGGAGAGGACAACCTTGGAATAAGCAGTTACCTGCAACTGAGGACAATTTCCAGTGAGAGAGGCAGCTGCGAGCTGTTAGCAGCCAACATGCACGCCAGCTAGGGCGCGGAGTCTTATGCCCTAGTGTGTATCGTTTCACATAGGTGTGTATGTTTCCCTAGTTTTACTCGAAGTGTGGCCGTAGGGTTAGCAGCCCTGGTGTCACCTGTGAGCGCACTAGAACTGCAAGTACATGGGTCCTACCCCAACTTGCTGAGTCAGAATTTTCTGGGGGTGGGGCCCAGAAAACTTTGAACAAGCTTTCCAGTCTCCAAGTCACTTCTATGCATATTAAAGCTTAAGAACCACTGAGCCACACCAACCAAACGCATTCAAAATGGGGAGATAACATAGGTATTTTATTGATGATAATTTCTCTCTCTCTCTCTCTCTCTCTCTCTCTCTCTCTCTCTCTCTCATGCACACACTCAAACACACCTCAGTAGAGCAACGGAACAGGAAAGCTGTAGGGCTATTAGGATGGATGAATTTAAGAATGTAATCTAGCCCTAAAAATTTATATTCCAGCTAATTACAGAAAGGAATTTTGTGGTAGAGTTCTCCAAAGATGCAACACGCTGCGAGGTTGTAGAAGTATTCCAAAACAGGCGGGGTAATGGCTGGGGATAACAATTTCAAGTATCAGGGGGCTATGTGACTGTAGAGTCCTCATATAGTCCTTTTCTAAAGTAGTTTCCTTTTTTTCCCCAAATGGGATTGTACCAGAAGAGGCTGTATCTTATCAAGTGTTCGCTCAACGAAGAGTTCTATGGTAAAAAAAAAAAAAAAATTAGGCAATAGGTTGAAGAAAGGTAGACAAATTTCTTTTCTGTAGAATTAAGGACTTTTTATTATAGCCTGTACATTGTGAATAAACAAAGTATGTGTGTTTGGCAATGGGAGGGGAAAGGGATAGACCTATGTAGTGTGTGTCCCTTCTCAAACTTAACCGCAGAACCAGTTTCTCAACAAGAACCTTACAGGACACTGCAGCATCTGATCCAATAATCAGTACTCAGCTGTTGGAATAGTGTTCTTTTTTTTTTTTTTTTTTAATTTAAATGAATGTTCAAGTACAGTTTTCACCCCCCTACTCCCATTCAAGTCCTCCCACCCGGAATAGTGTTCTTAAGTACCATTAGCTCAACTCTATACTTGGGCGTGTGCCTATGAATTTGCTATCTAGTCAAGGGAAGTTGGTTTATTGTACCTTTGTCTCTCCTGCGATAGCTTTCCTAGTATTCCCTTGGGACTGTTATTCTCACTTCTTATTCTGTTAGAAGTCTCGGGACTTGTTTTCTGGGAATATTAGATAGGTAAGTAGGTGGGTAGGTACGTAGGTAGATAGATAGATAGAAAGATAGATGAGGGAGAGGGAACATGAGATAAGGTAGTATCTCATGTGGGTGGGGACTGTGGGGAGAGAGAGAAGGGAGGGAGGGAGGGAGGGAGGGAGGGAGGAAGGAAGGAAGGAAGGAAGGAAGGAAGGAAGGAAGGAAGGAAGGAAGGAAAAGAAAAAAAAAGAGAGAGGAGGATGATGATAACAGAAAGAGAGATTGATTCTCTGACTCAGCATATTCGACTCATGCTGAATCTTAGTTTTCCTGAGACTTTCCACAATGCTAATGAAGGGAAAATCACTTATAAATCACAGAAGTAATTTAGGGTATCTTTCGTAAAAAGAAGTCTATTTTAGTAGATAACAATAAATAAAATCTATTATAATTACTGGGGTCTGCTAATAAGTTTTTTTTTTCTTGAAACAAAACTCTATTAACCCTCCTTGATACTCAATCCCCGTCAACATTTTAATAGCATGGGATGAGCTCTTACAATTTGTTCCCATGTAAAACATATAATCCACAACCTGTTAATGATTACATTTAGCCTAATTGTTAGGTTGCTGCTGGTAACAGCAGCGAAAAAAAATGTATCCTGGCAGATAGACAATTCTAGAAGCCCAGCCAAGCATTTGGTGCGTGTGTGAATCAGTCTCCGTGTACTTCTCATGTGGAGTGGCCAACCCTTCTCACTTGGCAACCATTCCTGATGGATAGACATGGCCCGCTCTGAGGATAAGGCAGGGCTTTTCCGTAGAACAGTCTGGAGAACCCAGCTCAAAGCTCAGAGTTCTGGCAGGATTTTGCAGACTCTCTTGTAAACCCGTGGCTTGGGAATCCTTCTCAATAGGGTAAGGTAGCTTGCTCAGGCTAAGTTCCACTCTCCCTTGTCAAATAACAGGCAGGTGGACAGACGTCTTTACAATTTGCTAACCCACATTCCAAACGAATGTAACAGTTTACAGGTCTGAGTTAACCTTTTCTGAATGCACTGCTGATTTCAATATCAACACATTTATCACTCACATGAGGGTAGCCAGGCACGGAGATCTGTGACTTTCCCAAGCCGAAAATCCCCGCTTTGTTGTTAATTGAGATGCAGAGATTTTTTTTTAAAAAAGGAAGAAATCCTTTTTCTTTTCCTTTTCTTTATGCTTACATTGCAGCATCATTTATATGATATTGGGTTCTCTCATTTGGGGGGCATTTTCTCATGAAGGGTGATTTGCTACTTGTTAATTGTATTTCAAATAGTTTTATTAATTTTTTTTCTTCACCTTTGCTAGCACCATTACAGTGACTCACTCCAACAGGGCATCTAAGCAAGTATTTGCCATTCTTTCTAGGAAAACAAGTTTCCCTCTTTCATCTGTATGTGCACGCTTTGCCAAATTTTGCTTTGGAAAATGGGTTAACCATTAGAGTCTTACAAATGCAACTTTGAAAGGAAAAAGTAGGTCTCAGTGACAGTTGTATGCGCACTTGTGTGATTGCTGTGCAGTGAAAGTAAGATGAAAGCACTGACATTGACATACATTTGCCATTTTCTAATTAATTGGTTCAGTAAAAATTAAGCGCTTGGTCTTTCTCATGTATTGCAAATGGTGTTGGAAGTTAACACAATTCTCCTTGAGTATATATTTCACTCACAAAACAAATAGGCAGTTTTATTTGTTCTAAAACCAAAGTTACACCAATACTTTTAGTTTGATCCCATCCTTTTTTCATGAAGAGTAAAATAATTGCAACTCTGTCACATGTTGCAAGTTTTAAGAGCTACCTTAAAAATGTGTGCTACAGGAGAGACATGATCAGGTGGGGGGAATTTTCAAATGAGATCAGAAATGTTTCTGCCTATCAAAAACACTCAGATTGTGCAATTTATATGATGAACTAATCATCTCTAAAACATGCTATTTTTCTGTAGGTGAAGTACTAGATGTTTTTCTGTCTTCCTTCCTCTCTCTCTCTCTCTCTAAAAAAAACCCAAAATGCCATTTTCCCCTAAAAGAACTCAAACTACTTAATTATTAAACTTAGTCCCGGAATCTGGTTATAGAGTGGTTCAAATGTTAGAAATAAGAAATGGAACATGAAAAAAACACAGTTTATCCACAAAGCGTTGTTTTCTACTGGCACCATTCACTGAGGGAAGACACTGCATGAATGACTAGCAGCGCAGCTTCTGAGAGAGGTGGGGAGCCGCAATAAACTCTGAGCGTGTTTTCTCTCATCATAGCAGGGGAGTGGAAGAGCTCAGTATGGCTTGAAGTTGCTTGGGGAGCCTGTGATGTCCTAAATAAGTGCTGTAGCATTTTTTGAAATTAAATTCAACAATTTGATGTACACCAAGAGGTGAACAGATAGTCAGATCAAACTCGGAAGCACAGTCATTCTGAGTGGCATTTATCTTCCCTAGATGCGCCGCCTCATCCCCTGTCAATCAAGCGTCCGCAGATCACCCTCAAGGATGTTTCCAAAGGAAATGATCTTCAAGGGTATTTCTAAAGGAAATGTCCTTGCACTGCGTTTGATGTGGCAGACTTGATTTCTCTGCACTCATAGGACTCACAGAGCAAAATAAGCATGGGATAAAAAACATTTTAAATTTCATCCTGCAGCTAGCAAAAAGTAATTCATAACTGCACTTACGTGACCATTACTAAATAGGGAACTGACCAAATTGTTCAGTGATCTGCTAGGGTGGGATTTGTAAGTGTCGTGCCATTATCAGTGTCGTCACTGGTATATTGAAACCAGCTGAAGCAAATCAGTTGGTTCAACATTAAGGGTTATTCAAATGGCAACATCTAAATGGAATTTTGGTTTTGTTTTGGAAAATTATGCCTGCACAAGAAGGAGCCAGGTGCTTGACAATGTAGTATCCATAGCTTAAAGTAAATAGCTGTCACTCAAAGGATTTCTAATTGAGTTTCCTTATGATTCGTGTGTGGTAGAATTTGGAAAAACTCTCTTAGGCAGTAGGGAGACCACGGAGTTAAATATGTGGATTTTGTTCGTCAAGCTCATTTGTGATTATTTTTGCCGAACTTTGCCGCGCATATTCACTTCACGATGCTCATAGCGTGGAGTGTGAAGTTTTAAAAAAATGTGAATGTATACGTGTTCTAGATAATTTTCAAGAATATTGGCTTGCATGAGGATTTTTCCCCCTAAAGGTCAAAATAAGTTCTTCAAAGATTGCATTCTTCCAACAACAGAAAATGTGAAGCTTATTCTCTAAAGGAGGACAGAACCTGTGGAAATGTTGCTTATAATACTTAGATTGTTGACTAATTCTAAAGGGGAATGACATCAATTAACTCATCCAGGAGCACGAATATTATCTTTTTATTCAATAATGCATATCATGCCCTGACCAGCGTGGCTCAATTGGCTGGACGTCATCCTGCCCAGCAAAAGGTCGCCAGTTTGATTCCTGGTCGGGGCACATGTTTGGGTTGTGGGTTTGGTCCTCAGTTGGGGTGCGTATATGAGGCAATCAATCAATGTTTCTCTCTCACATCAATGTTACTCTCCCTCTCTTTCTCCCTCCCTTCCCCTCGCTCTAAAAATAAATAAAAATTTTACAAACTAATGCATATCCTAAAAATTGGGGGCACAATTAATTTAGATTAAGATCTGTGTAAGTGAATATTCATGTGTTTTAACAGTCTCGACTTCTTTCCTTCAAAATGATTCAAACTTGCATCAGGAACCAGACTTTAAAATTCATCCTAAATCCCACATAAATATAAGAAAAATAAATATTACTTATTCAGGTGTATCCATAAATTATGAATATTCACAATGTGGTATCTTAAAAGAAATGTTCAGCTTGGGGTGAATAAGGATGCTTGGTAAAAATAAAACTCAAAGAAACACCACCCTTACTGTGCCCTCTCTCTCATTCGTTATTTCTGTCACGTCCCCTGTGCTCCTGTCTCCACCTTTGCCTCCGTCCTTAGTCGTTTTTATCTCCACCTCAACCCCTTTATGTTTCTCTAGTATTTCTGACGTTTGCTTCCTTCTCATGGCTCTTTGCACTTTGCCAGGTCTTTTATTTAAAAAGATTTTATTCATCTCTTTTTAGAGAGAGGGGAAGGCAGGGAGAAGGAGAGGGAGAGAAACATCAGTGTGTGAGAAACATTGATCAGTTGCCTCTCACACGTCCCTGGACCTGAGACCTGGCCCGTAACCCAGGCGTGCACCCTGACTGGGAGTCGAACAGGCAACCTTTCATTTTGCAGGTTAAGGCCCAACCCGCTGAGCCGCACTGGCCAGGACTGTCAGGTCGTAGATACATTTTCCTGTCCACATATTCCTCCATCTGCAGTGGCTACAAAATGCCTTGTTTCTCAGGTCCCTTCGGAATCTTTTTGCTTTTCTGGTTCTTCTGCTTAGTGTTTTTCCTGCTCTCGTAGACTTCTCTCTGTCTCCTCTGTACATTTCTTTCTTCTGACTCTGTGCTGGTGTACGTTCCAAACATGGCACATACAGGCACTGTTCTCGGAGCAGATCTTCAGCGCAGCCATCTGGAATGCTGCCTGCAGTGGGGCTACGTTGCCCTCGTCTGTTTTTTTTCGTAATGTGTGCCAACTGCCTCGATCTGGTTAGCATGGTATCACCACTGAGGAAATGAAATGCGCAAAAACGTCCTTGGTTATTTTTCCCCTAGAAATATAGGCAGAAATTGTAACCAGAAAAGACACCAGCGTTCGGGCTGCCTGTCACTACCAAACCCAATAAGCAATGACCGCGATTGAATCTTTTATGGGCGCTTTATTCAGATGGCCAGAGATCCGAGAAGATGGCGGGTTCATACCCTAACAGACCATCTTGCCTTCTCTTTCCTGACCAGATCTTTTATGAGGGGGTGGGGGAGGACAAGCAAGGCGTGGTGAGGGCTTTGAGATTCAGCAGCTGCAACATTCCTGTCCTGGGCAGTTAGCTGTCTCTAAGGGGGTGGGGTAGTCACCTGCTTCTTCCTGGTATGGATGTCCCCAGGTGGTAATCTCTAGCCAGTGCCCCAGGAGGTCGGCTGCTTTTCCCGGGCACCAGGACGGACCTTATCTGTAGTTTCAGAAACGAAAGCTTAACATATACATTACCTGTTAGATTTATGGCTATTTACCTTAAGCTAAAATATTCCAAGTCTTAAGCCCCCTATCAAAACAACTTGAAACCAGATATGTAGGATGATACTTGTATCAAACAAACACAATGTTCTCATCTTAGCATCTTATCGGAAACGTATTCCTTAGGACACTGATCCTTTTGGTTTTCAAATAATAGGTACTTACCCATTAATTGCATCTTATTCTTACTAGATCTCTTCCATAAAACACTCCCTTCTGAAAACTGCCATTTGGAAAAAATGCTCACGGTATATGCTTATTTCCCCTTTCCGATCCAGGCACACACATTGTCTTTTTCCAAACATGACCACGAAAACGCTTACACTTTTCCATTCTGGTGAAAACAGGTCGACCAGAGTTAGTTGAACTGAAAATAAAATATTATCGTGTAAGTTAGGAAGTTGATTGGCTCCTTCCGTCGTGTTGGCTGCCCTTCACCACGGCGAGATTGTGAATGTAAACTTGTTCCCTGGAAGATGAGCAGGGCTGCAATTTCCAACTAATTGGGAGAAGCAGCCCTGAGTCGAGCACTGTCAGGCTGATTTGAGTCTTAGGATATGATGATGATTATTGTGTCAAATGTAATCAAGGACGTGGGCCTGAACTGACTAGAGGGCTGGCTGGTTTTAATTCAGGTTCGTATATGAAACAGACCTCCGGTTCACCGGTAGTCACAGCTGGCTGTAAAGAGAGCAATTTTGAAAATGCGATTTAGTTTTCTGTGGAGCTGTAAGGATCAGGGATTGGAGGCACAAGGCGGGAAACATCCTCATTTTCTCCTGAAAAATTCTATTTCTCATCTGGAAATGTTCCTGTGCCTATATATATATATATCAATGGTTTTCAACCTTCTCAGATCCAATGGCAACCCCTTCCTCCTCTTATAACGAATACCATGTAACACCTTCTGTACCACCAGAAACCAAAATTTCTCAGTAACACACCCAACTTGGTGGCATGCTTTTTTTTTTTTTGGGGGGGGGGATGCCCTGGCTTTAATTTTAAATAGAAACAACAGTCATTGACAGTGAAATCATATGTATTCCAGCATGCATGGATTCAGTCAGGGTCAAACAGGTGAAACTTTGAGATGATTATACTCAGAACGCAACGCCGACCAATGCAGAGTGACACCACCTTTTTTCCCAAAGTGATGAACAAATCTTGGCAAAGTTCTTAACATAAAGTAAAATTCTCCTCAGATTTTCATGGTAGTTAGTTGCATTGCTGAAAAATTCAGTATGTATTAAAAGCTCGCCAAAAGGATTTTCTGTATATAGTCCACCATCCCCCACCATGAAATGCCGGCAGCGCTCTTCACTTATTGTTAGTTAAACGTCCTCCCTGAATTTGCAGAAAGCCTCTGTTGTGTAGTACATAAGATCTGGTTCAATATTTTTCCACACAAGAACTGATCTGGGGATTAATGAAAGAGTATCCTCCGAGAACCTAACCCATTTCTGGGAGATAACAGTTGCCATGTTTTTCAAGGCCAAGTAAAATGAGCAAACATTTAACATCTGCTAGATTGTCTAGCAAGTGTTTAAAAATTCTGTGATTACCACTGCAGTTATAATCTATTCCCGTCGCCTTTACTGAATGGCTTGGTCTCTTCCAAAGGATGATGATGACATCCCTCCCATAGGTATATTAATTTCCTTCTAACTAGATGTTGGCAAACACAGGTAAATTCTATATAAACATCACAGGAGCTCTTGTGACTCCCCAAGACATTTCAAATGATGAGCACTACTTAGATGGGGGCTGTAAGAAAAATACAACACATTTCTCGAAGAGATCAGCCAGGTGATTTAGTAAAACAAGCCCAGACATGTAGACAGAGACAAATAAAACCTATAGTATCTATAGGTTTGAGGCGCAAACAATTTTTGCATTGGAGACATTTCAGACGGGAAGGTAAGCAAAACGCAGAAGTCTGTTTGCATTTCATCAGGGCATTTGACAGGGCCTTTCATTATATTCTTATGAACAAGTTGGGGGAGAAATGGCTAGACACAAGGTAAATTGGATGGTTTGGAAACCATGTCATGCTTTCACACAACGGATGTTGATGAATCGATCAGCGCCCAAAAGGGAAGGAAGATCTCTGGTAGTACATCACAAGGTTCCATTCTCTTCCCTGACACACTGGATGTTTGGAACGAATATGAGGAGAGCTGCAGAGATAATGCCATTCAAATTTCTGGGTAATACAAAGCAGGGGAGGTAGGAGTACATTGGGTGACAGAGCTAATGGGTCCGTACACCGGATGCCTTCTAAGGTGTTTTCAGTATTGATAACTCTGGACCGGGATCAAACTTATAGGCAATCAGAAAACTGGCCTAAAGGAGTCGATTGATTTTGACAGAAGTTGTTTGTTGTGCTGTCTGTTTTTGCATTACATCTAAAAAATACATTGAATTAACATTTTTTGCAGTGATGCATTTTAAAAATTCAAAAGAAAATAAATTTTCATGTCTGAGTAATAGAAATGTAGTCACTGACCATTAAATGCAGTGTATTGCCCAGTGGATTAGCCCACTGTGTTGCTATGGCTGCTAGTACAAAACCTGATGAAGGCTACAAGCTTCAAAGGTTTACTATCTATGCTTCTGCAGAGCAAAACACGATTTTGATCACAGGATTTCTTGTTCTCATTTTAAAGCATCTTAGTTATAACTGAAGAGTACTCTATTACATAAACAAATTTCTATCACAAAGATGGTATCTACAAATTGTTGTGAGGATCAACAAAAATGGTGGATGTGAAACTAATGTATAACCTTTAAAATTCTATACCAAAATAAATTATTCGGAGAATTCACATCAATAAGTGATTTTGTAAGATTTTTAAGAAAAAAGGATTATATCACAAGACTAGTCTCAATAACTTTAAAAAGATTGAAATCGTGGCAGGCATCTTCTCTGATCACAGTGCTATGAAACTAGAAATCAATCACAAGAAAAAACTGAAAAACACACAAAGACGTGGAGGCCAAATAACATAATAGTAAACAAAGGATGGGTCCACAGTGAGATCAAGGGATAAATCAAAAGATACCATGAAACAAATGAAAACAAGGACACAACAGCCCAAAGTCTATGGGTCACAGGAAAAGCGATCGTAAGAGAGAAATTCATAGCATTATAGGCCTGCCTCGAGAAGCAAGAAAAGTATCAATAAACAACCTAACTTCATACTTAACGTACTAGAGAAAGAACAATGAATGAAGCCCAAAGTGAGGGTAAGAAAGGAAATAATAAAGATCAGAGCAGAAATAAATGAAATAGTCTGTAAAAATTATACATGAAAACATGAGCTGATTCTTTGAAAAGATAAGCAAGATTGGCAAAACTTCAACCAGACTCATCAAGGAAAGGAGAGAAACCAAATAAATAGAATCAAAATGAAAGAGAAGTAACAACTGACACCACAGAAATACAAAGGATTGTAAGAAAACACAACAAATGGAACAATCTGGATGAAATGGATAAATTCCTAAAAACATACAATCTTCTAAAACTGAATCACGAAGAATCAGAAAATCTGAATGAACTGATTACAACTAATAACATTGAAGTAGTAATAAAAAAAAATAAACCCTCTCAACAAACAAAAGTCCTGGACTGAATGGCTTCACAGGTGAATTTTACCAAGCATCCAAAGAACTAACACCTATCTTTCTCAAAAAAATTCAAGAGGATGGAAGACTCCCAAGCTCGTCTGACTAGGCCAGCATTATCCTAATTCCAAAACCAGATAAAGACACTACAAAGAACGAAAGCTGCAGGCCAGTATCCCTGATGTACACAGATGCTAGAATCCTCAACAAAATGTTAGCAAACTGGGTCCAGCAATACATTAAAAACATCATACACCACAATCAAGTGTGATTTATTCCAGGGGCACAAGGTTGTTACAATATCCTCAAATCACTAAATGTGATTCACTACATAAACAAAATGAAGGATAAAAATCACATGATATATCAATAGATGCAGAGAAAACATTTGATGAAAGCCAGCACCCATTTATGATAAAAACTCTAAGCAAAGTGGGAATAGAGGGAACATAGTTCAACATAATGAAAGTCATATATGACAAGCCCACTGCCAGCATCATATTCAGTGGGCAAAAACTCAAAGTGTTTCCTTTATGATTGGGAACAAGACAGGGATGTCTGCATTCACCACTCTTATTCACCATACTACTGGAAGTCCTAGCCACAGCAATCAGACAAGAAGAAAAAATAAAAGGCATCCAAATTGGAAACAAAGAAATAGAACTGTCATTATTTGCAGGAACATGACAGTGTACATAGAATACCCTAAAGACTCCACCAATAAACTACTAAAATTGAAATATAAATTTAGTAAAGTAGCAATATGCAAAGTAAATATCCAGAAATCAGTTGCATTTGTATACACTAATAATGAACTATCAGGAAGGGAAACTAAGAAAACAAACCCATTTGCAATTTCATTAAAAATAAAAGAATAAAAGTACCCAGAAATAAATTTATTCATGGATGTAAAAGACCTGTACTCATAAAATTATAAGACACTGAAAAAGAAACTGAAGAAGATATAAATACATGGAAGCATGTACGATGTTCATGGATAGGAAAAATTAACATCATTAAAATGTCCCTACCACCCAAAGCAATGCATAGATTCAATGTAATTGCTATCAAGATACCAATGGCATATGTCGCAGAACTGGAACAAATACTCCAAAATTGTATATATCATCACAAAAGACCCTGAGTAACCACAAAAATCTTGAGAAAGAAGACAAAGTTGAAGGAATCACACTACCTGATATCAAACTATACTACAAGGCCACAGTAATCGAAACAGCATGGTACTGGCATAAAAATGGACATATGGATCAATGGAACAGAATAGAGATCCCAGAAAAAAACCCATGCCTTTACATTCAATTAGTATTTAACAAAGGAATCAAGAATATACAATGGGGTGAAGATAGACTATTCGATAAATGGTGTAGAGAAAATTGGACAGATATGTGCAAAAAAAATGAAGAAACTAGACTATCTTCTTGCAGCAAAATAAACTCAAAACGAGGTAAAGACTTAAATGCTAGACTCAAAAGCATAAAAACTCTAGAAGAAAGCATAGGCAGTAAAATCTCAGACATTTCTCATAGCAATATTTTTTCTGATATACCTCCTCAGGCAAGGGGAACAAAAGAAAAAATAAACCAATGAGGCTACATTAAACTAAGAGGTTTTCACGCAGCAAAGGAAAACACCAACAAAATAAAAGGACAACCCACTGAATGGAAGGACATATTTGCTGATACATTTGATAAGGGTTCAATATCCAAAATTTAAAAAGATCTTATAAAACAACACCAAAAAAAAAACCAATCTAATTTTAAAAATGGGTAAAGGATATGAATAGACACTTCTTAGAAGAGGACATACAGATGGCCAATAGACATATGAAAAGATGTTGAATGTCACTAATCATCCAAGAAATGCAAATTAAAAACACAATTGAGATATCACCTTATACCTTATAGAATGGCCAACATCAGTAAATCAACTAACAAGCGCTGGCGAGGATGTGGAGAATAAGGGATCCCTTCTGCACTGCTGGTGGGAATGCAGACTGGTGCAGCCCCTGTGGAAAACTGTATGGAACATCCTCAAAAAATTAAAAATGGAACTGCCTTATGACTCAGTGTTTCTACCTCTGGAAATATATCTGAGGAAACCCGAAACACTGTTTCGAAACAATATGTGCACCCCTATGTTCACTGCAGCGTTATTTACAATCGCCAAGATTTGGAAGCAGCGCAAGTGCCCATCCGTAGATGAGTGGGTAAAAAAAGCTGTGGTACATTTACACCACGGAATACTACTTGGCCATAAAAAGGCAGGAAATCTTACTCTTGGCAGCAGCATGGATGGACCTGGAGAGCATCATGCTAAGTGGAATAAGCCAGTCAGAGAAAGACAAGTACCATAGGATTTCACTCCTATGTGCAATCTAATGAATAAACTGAGCTAACAACCAAAAATGGAAATAGAGTCATAGATACAGAGAATAGATAGACAGCTGTTAGATGGGAGGAGGTTAGGGGGCTAGGTGGAAAACATAAAGGAATTACCTCCCTCCCCCCCAAAAAACCTTCATAGACACAGACAACAGTTCGGTGATTACTGGAGAGAAAGGGGGTGGGGTGAGAGGAGTAAAAGAGGGTAAAGGGGGATAAATGGTGATGGGAAGAAACTTGACTTGGGGTGGGTGGCAAACACACAATACAATATACTGATGATGCATTATAGAACAGCACACCTGAAACCTATATAATTTTAATGACCCATGTCACCCTGACAAACTCAATAAAAATTGAAAAATAAAAAAAATTAAATATCATTTAAAAAAAGGAACAAGAGACTGTGACCTTCTGATTTTTAGAACCTATTCCTGGTTCATTGTAGTTTTATTGATATCAATTGAATTTATCGAGTGTCTATTAAGTACCGGGAACAGCGATGAATCCTTGCCGTCCAGGCATTTGCAATAAGTTGATGATACTAATGAAGAAGACTGTAGAGACTTTTTGTGAGTGCTGCGTTCGTGAGTAAGAGGATTCCCGAAAGCATGTGCAGCCCTCGGATTCAATCCTTTATATAGTTAGTTTCAATTGAGAAAAGAAGCCATTAATTTATTACTATTCTTCATGAATTGGATTTCATAAAAGGCCATCAATGGATTTCTAGTATCTACTTCTTTTAAATGCAGTTTAAATGCAGTTCCCCCCCGCCCACTAATTAAAAGAAATGAGAAACTTTAAATCTTTATTTTGATCACCAGTTTTAATTAGATCAAGCTATTTTTAATCTTACAAATCTTATAAATCATATTGGAGCCATTAAAAAAAAAGAGGTTCAAATGAAAAGAACAATTCTTTTAAAATCTACCAAGCCTTAGCCATTTGGAAAGATTAGCTTATTTCTCAGTTGGCCTTACAAAACATATTTGTGTTACTGTTAAATTTCTAGGAAAAAAACATATGAAGTGTTTGATTTTCCTGTTACTCTATTTAATGTAAAACATTTCTGAGAAGATATAGATTTCTAGATAATCTCTGTATCACTAGCAAACATTTATGTTTTTCCATTATAGGAAGGCCACAGTTACATAGTCTGTAACTTTTTATTATTTTATTACTGCTTGTAATGCCCTCTTTTTAAATGAAATCCTCAAGCCTACCTCAAGTCAAAAGTGTGCTATTCATTCAAAAAAATCTCTTAGGTGGCAGCTGAAGATGATAAGCAAGAGTGATCATTTTTGCCTTCACTCATATATACACCATAATCCAATTCATGTAATAATCACAGAAAACAAAGTGCTTTGAGAATAGTATATTAATAACCATTATATTTGCCTCACGGGGAGATTAGAAAGTCTGCCTTGAGAAATAATGTCTTAGAGTGGACTACGTTTGGTGTTTCAAGTGTTGCCACTTATTTTGGAAACTCACCCATCCTCTCTGAAAGTCAAGTTTCTCATCTATAAAACATCGATGATAATGAAAACCTGCCCCATTAACCTCATCAACATATCACAGGAGGAGATACATGTGGAAGAGGTTTAAAACTGAAGAATATTATTTTAGTGTGAAATACTATACCAATAAAGGTTGAATTTCAAGTATTCTCAAAAGTTCGTAAACCACAAGAGAATAATGATTGAGGAATTTGGTAATAAAAGTAACAAATATTTAGAGACCGTAACTTGAGGTTCATATCAGGAATTAATGAAATTGTTCGTATTTCCAAATTCTATTAATAGACCTCTACTGTAAGTTTAGGTCATCTTTTGATTATGTTTTGAGCCACTTCTTTCTTTTTTAAAAATTTTTAAAAGATTTTATTTATTTATTTTTAGAGAGGGAAGGGAGGGAGAAAGAGAGAGAGAGAAAAACATCAATGTGCGGTTGCTGGGGGCCGTGGCCTGCAACCCAGGCATGTGCCCTGACTAGGAATCGAACCTGCGATGCTTTGGTTCGCAGCCCATGCTCAATCCACTGAGCTACGCCAGCCAGGGCGCTTCTTTCATTTTTTTAAAAAAGATTTTATGTATTCATTTTTCAAAAGAGAAAGGGAAGGAGAAAGACACAGAGAGAAACATCAATGCATGGTCGCCTCCTTCACACTTATCACTGGGGATCCAGAATGTCACCCAGGCATGTGCCCTGACTAAGAATCAAACCAGCGACCCTTGGGTTCACTGGCTGGCACTCAATCCACTGAGCCACACCAGCCAGGGCATCCAATTCCTTGCTTTCAAAGGGAATCTGTTATGTATTTGTCTTTTGAACTTAAAAAGTTGAGCCAACCCACCTCACTGTCTTCTGAATATTGTGTATCAACATTTAACAATTTACTGTTCTGTTTTGCTCTAACTTATTGAGGATGGAATGCGTATTTGTTTATGCAGTCTTATGAGACACTCAAACAATGACCCTAACTCATCTTTTCATTTGGTTTCTATACGAATTTCCCATACATCCTTTCAGAGAGAATAAAGCTACTCAGTCTAGTTAATCAACAACAAGAAACATCTTCTATAGAGATTAACAGTGGAAGTGACCAAAACCAACTTAAACACTCACATTAAACAAATCATTGAGAATTTATTTAGAGTAGAAATTGTGTCTAACTATAAGCCCAACCCATATCTAAGTTTTATATATGTCGAAGGTGGTGTAACTTCATATTTCTAAATATTTTTTTTACAAATCTCTAAATATCCAGAATAGTAATTTGAGTCTCTGTATATAAATCAAGCCAAATGTAATCACTTACTTCCAATGTTGTTTTTAGACTTCCCCAGTTTAACAATGCAAAACTTTAGGTATTGTATCAGTAGAAAATATAAAATACACATCTGAGATTAAAGGAGAGTAATCTCTGTTAACAATCCAATTTGAGAATCTATGAGGTTTGTCCAGAAGGTATCCAGCCACGCTCTATGAAGAATAGACACCTGTATTGAAGCAGATACAAGATACAAGAAATATTGTATGTAGAACAATGACGCCTCTGTCCCCTTCACAGTAAGCACCTTGGGACCTCACACAGTTCTCCCAGTCACCACTAGCTGCCCCGTCGTATTTTCCTACATCTCACTGATGGTCTGAAATCCCTTCGCTTTCAACGGTGATTTGAATTTTGGGAAAAGCCAGAAGTCTCAAGGTGCCAAATCTAGGATGTAGGGGCGCTGAGTCCTAGATGATTTGGTGTTTGGCCAAAAAATTCTGCACGTGATGCATGAGTAGACACATTGTGGTGATGAAGCTGCCGGTCACCAGTTGCTCGTAGTTCCTGCTTTCTGAATCATCCCAATAGTTTCCACAGAGAAATGTTCAACCTTCACAGAAAATTGGACACAGATTCATTGCTGTACTCACTCAGTCATTTTTAATGCAAGCACGGCCACACAGTACACTTACTCAACAGCGTCTACAGCCCCCACTGACTAGTACAGTGAAGTCATCATTGTTCACGCATGCGCATTCTAGTTCACTGTCCTTGGCTCCCAGGTTACGTCGATATGTTATGCAAACCGATCTCATTATATTAACAAAGGCTGGACTTTTTCCAAACAGACCTCATATATATATCTTGAATATTTCCCCTGTACATAATATTTTGTACCTTTCTTTTATCATCTAATTTTTCTCAGTGACATAGGATAGAAACACAAATCAAAAGAAATGAGTAATACAAATAATAGAAAATATTTTTTTTTACTGCTATCTCCCAATATTTTCTTTTCAGAAACATCTTCATGGTTTTAGGGAAAATATTTAATTATGGTTGTTCTCCCTAATGAAATATGGTGCAAATCTCAATTTTAAAAATGTTTCTAGAGTAAAAAAAAAAAATGAAAGAGACGGGATGTGTATTTTTTAAATGCCTTGCATGACCGATAATGCCTGTGCTCTCTTAGTGTCTAAAGGTAAGTCTAAGTGATCAATTTTTTTGACCGAAATGTCTGTATCATTGAAGGCACTTTAAACAAATAGCTTCAAAGCTGCAGTTTATCTTTAGGGGACTAATCTATTTTTTGTGGAAGTGTGTTGCTTCTGCCCGTGTTAAAGAGTCATCCTGCGTTGTCTGGGGTGACGAGAGATGGGAATGAGTTTTCTGAGAACTAATCAGCAGTACTTTGGGAACATTTAGGTCATGGTTTCCAATTAACTCTGGAGAGTGAGTAATTTAGTACCAGACCTCAAGAAAAGGGGATGAAAATCTCGTTAATTCATATGTCGGTGCACAGCAAAGCAGCAAATTTGCGTTGAAAATGGATTTTTTTATTTCGAAGCGAGGGCCAGCTAGATCTTTCTGCAGTGGTTGGGGTGGGAGACTGTTTTTTTGCAAGCATGTGTTTCCTTGTGTATGGGGTTTTATGTGCTTCAAAGACCCAGCTTACAGTAAAGTAACAAATAGGTAAATTTGCAGTCCGAAATGAAGACCAGGGTTCAGTGGCATAACTTCTCCTGTACTTTTTTTCTTCCATTTAGTACAGTGAATATACCAAAAAGGAGCGGGAACCGATATCTATTTTCAAAATCAGGAAATTCCTTTTCTAGGAGGCAAGATTCGGGCTGTAATCCCAATTCCGCCACTTACTTGTGTGGCTCCCTGAGAAAATCACTGGAGTTCTGTCAGAATCAGTCCCACCAACAGCAAAATGAACCCAGCGATAACCTGGACCACATGTCTAAAAGGTTTCTTATTTTTATGAAGAGCAGTTCAATTAGGCAGCCTTTTAATGATTATCCTGCAGTGTGCTTTGAGCGAAAGCCTAGAAGAACAGAGTATATTTCTTACGCCACAGTTCCATAACAGAGGAAGAAAGGAACCATCCTCTCCTTGCCACGACCCTTCCATGCTCATATTTCTAGGGAGATGTTGCCCAAAACAGATAAACCTGAGGCAGGAAAGTTAGAACAGGGAACAGAGGCCTCAAACTCTCCTCCTCCCCTTTTCTGTCCTGGCTGGAACCTCACAGGCGTGATCTTCACTGACGACCTGTGCCCTGGCCTCCCCTCCCCAACTTGCTGTAATTGGGACAGCCAAGAAGAAGTCACTATCTGGAGAGAAGAGACAAGGACAAGCCACATAGGCAGTCACCCCACCAGCTCAGAAGCAGAGGACCACCCTGTCCCCGGCCCCACGCTCATATTTAATAAAAGCCTTCCTCCCAGACCCCATCGATGGTGTGTCCAGTTCTCCGAGTTGCCCGCTCTCACTCTTTGTGCGCATTCTGTCACTTCAGTAACTTGACTGCGCTTTGCTAAAGCTTTCTGTCACTCTCTTGAATCCCTTCTTGTTCCTTGACAAGGGCTTAGATTAGGTTGAGGCCTCCCTTTAGCCTCCCCGGGTGCCACCCCCCATCAAAGGAATAGTCTCAGAGCTATTTCTAGAAAGGCAACTAATGGGATGCTAGCCGAAGCATTTGTAAAGGGTCTTGCTTAGATTCTTGCTTCTAATCACTGTAAATTCCTAATAGAATGGCTAGATTCTTCCTACTAACTGCTGTATAGCCATAGGTAACCAAATGCAATATCAAGTTGTTTACCAAAGAATCAAAGTGTAATTTCTCTACTAGCAAATCAGTACAGACTATTGTGGTTGCAGAGAATTTGAACTTCAGGTTCACAGGGGTTCTCTGACTGGCATTTGACATTGCTAGAAACCTTTTGTTCCTAAGTCCGGGTGCTGCTAAGGTGCTCCTTATATCCAATCTCATATTTAACAAACAAAAAAGGGGCAAAAACGGTCATCCTGTAATCCATCCCCTAACAATATCATAGGAAATGATCGTGGTTACAATGGAAATAAGCCAGGAGAGAAAGATTCAGATTATTTGGTTAGTCCATAACAATATCGGGGCCCAGATGCAAGCGTTATTTAGGAGACTGAGTGATGTGAAGTTTCCCAATTTGCCACAGAAACACCTGAGCAAAATAGCCTTCTGTACCAAGTTGAGCCTGTTTCCCTTAAAAATATTCAATATGTTTCTTTCTGTTTGATTATATATATATGTAATATAGAATATATGTAATCCTGCAAAATAATGCACTGAGATTGTTCATCTCTGTATCTAATAGTGGAATATTATCTAAGCATTAATTAAGCTTTTCAGCTTCACCTTAGGAAGTAGTAAATTTCCCCTTCTCCTTCGCATTTTATGTGTTAGGTTGATCCATACAAAATTGATGATAGTCAACTAATAGAAAATCTGAAGTCTTAGAGATCTATTCAGGGATACTATCATATGCGTGTGTGCGCACATGCACGAGTGTGAATGTCCAGTGACACGTCTGGGTGTTACTTATCTGATCGCCTCACTGATAATCAGTTCTTCAAAGGAAAATTGAGATGCTGAAGACATCCCTCCTATGGTTCTTTCCCCTTATATAGAGTTGTCACTGGGTGGGCACCTTCTTGGGTAGCTGCAGGGTTGTAGTAAGCTTTATCGCTCCAGCATTTTGCCCTTCCGGTAGATTCCTACCTCTAGCTGGTAATAATTGCAACTCTCCGTTGCCTATAGATCTCCTTAAAGAACAACCAAAAGTGCAGTAGCTCTTCAGGCTCATTGCAGAGTGCGAGAATCCTCCATCCTCTGCCCTTTTGAGACCACTGTCTCTGCAAATAGTTGTACCAGGTCCGTCCGGAAAAAGTCCAGCCATTGTTAGTATAACAAGAATGGCTTGTGCAACATGGATGTAACCTGGCAGCCAAGGAGAGTGGACTGGAATGCACTTGCGTGAACAATAACAACTTCACTGTACTAGTCAGTGGGGGCGGTAGATGCCACTGAGTGAGCATGTGTACTGTGTGGCCATCACATTCAAAATGACTGAGTGAGTAGAGCCACGAATCTGTGTCAACTTTTGCATTAAGCTTGATCGTTTCTCTGTGGAAACTATTCAGATGATTCAGGGAAATATGACAGGGCAACTGATGGTGATCAGGAGAACTGTGTGAGGTCCCAAGGTACCTATTTTGAAGGGGACTGAGGTGTCATTGTCCTATGTACAGTGTGTCCTGTATCTTGTATCTTCTTCCATAAATGTCTCTATTTTTCATATGACATGGCTGGACACCTTCTGGACAGACCTCATATAGTCATCCACATACACATCTTAGGCAAGTATAGTTTTTAAAAGCCTTAATAGTGTGACAATTCAGCAGGTCAGTTCCTGAGAAAGCAGGTTCTGAGAAAGCAATTAACACACAGGAATTTTATTGCAGAGTGCTGTGAGGATTAACCCCTATGAGGGGAAGAAAGGGAAGGAAACAGAATAGGGCGGAAGGGGAAGCTGAGCTTCAATGCGGTTATAGCCACAACATCAATCAATCCTCCCCTCCCCTGCTGTGCGCTCCCCTCCAGAGTTGTCCTGACTTGGAGCAACAGGACCAGGCTTTTATAACCCACACATTAACCAGACATTGGCTACAACCTACCGTATTTTTTGGACTATAAGATGCACTCCCCCACCCCAAATTTGGGAGGAATAGTGGTTGTAATGCTGCTGTCGAGTTCTGTTTACATTTACATCGGTGAAATACTATGTTATTTATGTTATTAAATGTTTTACCACTTTTTTTTGCATCAAATATTTTTTTCCTATTTTCCTCTAAAACCTAAGTGCGTCTTATGGTCCACAAAATATGGTACCTCCAACAACTTTCCCCGAAATTAGTGCAAAGCATATTTCAGTCCTGAAGAGGGCCTGGGCAGCCCAGCGCAGCATCCAATGCACCGATAGTTCAAGTTTGGTCTCCAGTGGCACCGATTCTCCAGCTGTAGTGTATTTGTATATCAGAGTCACCTAGAAGGCTTGCTGAAACCCAGTGTGCTGGACCCCGCACACAGAGTTTCTGGCTGAGTAGGTCTAGGGTAGAACTTGAGAATTTTCATGTCTAGTCAGTTCTCAGATGGTGCGCATGCTGCCGGTCTGTGGGCCTTGCTCTGAGAACCACTGCGCCACAATGCCCATGCTTACATGCTGAGAATGCTAAGTGATGCCCTTCTGAATAGAAAGAAAACCTTTTTTGTAAAAGATTTTATGTATTTATTTTGAGAGAGAAGAGAAGGGAGGGAGAGAAGCATTGATGTCTGAGATAAAGATTGATTGATCGCCTCTCGCACATGCCCGGGCCGGGAACCTGGCTCGCAACCCAGGCACGTGCCCTGACTGGGAATCGAACTGACAATCTTTTGATTTGCAGGATGGCACTCAACGCACTGAGCCACACCAGCTAGAGTGTGAAAACTTTTTGATATCACCATACTCCATCAAATTCTCAGCTATTTTTGTCCATTATAAAGCTGCAATAGCTGACAATTAAAATTTGTTATATAAAAGCTACTTAACAGACTATGCTTGTAAAGCATCATTACTATTTCTAGTATCTACTCATTTTTACTTTTAACACTCAGCCAAATATTCTCCAGGGTTGATACTCTGGAGAGAGGAATTTACAAGATAATCCATGTTTAAGGTCTTCGGTTTTGTTCTAAGCCAGTTTTTTATTCCTTTATGATTGTCATAGTTTCTACATTTTTATTTATCATATAAGCCATTGAAAGCCTTATGGCTCCAGAAAACTAAAAAGGATGAGGTACTTTCAGAGCGATTTCGAATGTGCAAATATGGCGTCCGAGTACCCTCGACTCGTTCCTAGTCTAGACTTGGCACAATTCAAATGTAGGAGCTCAGTGTACACAGATTGATCTCAGGAGAAAGGATGGAGCCTTAAAGCGCCCACACAAGCAGGAAAGAACAATCTCCCCTCTGATGGAAGAGGCCTGGAAAGGAGCTCATTTGAAGCGATTTTCTGCTGTTGCTGCCATTGAATTTTTTAATGTATTTTCCAAATTAGAAAATATTCAGCCTGATGTTGTCAGTATTTCAGACCACGTGGGTATCATTTAGGAAAATGGTGCCTTAGTGTCCTGAAAGAGTCAGTGTTCTTCCCTAAGGATCCAATTTGCAAAAGCAGCAAACTCACTGGTAGGATTTGGCTGGAAATCACATTGTCTCAGTGGAACCTTTTCATGTGATTTATGTGCATTGGGTTTTACAAATAACTCAAAGTTATTTACTGGTTACTTTCCTTGGAAGCAGAGGGTAAGTGGTGTTTCAAGTTTAAGGACAGGAGCGACGATTCATCAAGCGCCGCTCATCATGAAGATGAAGCGGATACTTAAATGCACGTGGTCTCATTCTCTAAGCTTCGCTCTGCCACAAGGGAGGTCCACATTGTCCTTTTATTTGGGGGTGGAAATTTCTATCCAAAATCTGGGGCCGGAGGTGGAGTAAGTCTTCGTGATTTCTAATGCGCAAGCCAACCTAGAATAGTAGCTTGAACTGGATGAAATTGCTACTTTTGTAGCCAGAAACGCTCCAATGTCGGCAGTTACACCTGTACAATGGCCACATGATTCCTGGTGCTGTCGCCGTGTTTCTGAATTTGTAAATAACACTAAATTAAAAGATACATAAACAACCCTTTGGATCTTTCTCCCTGCATTGGTAGCATGCCTGAGAACTGGAGAAGCAGGCAGCCAGCAGTCCAGGGCAGCCCTCGCACTACACGAGGTTTAACTGATTTCCCTAACCAGAACGCTGAGTCGCCTTTCAGCTGTGCAGTATTAAAGTTTATTTAGGAATTGATAAATAGCTTAGTGAAATGCTTCCTTTTCCCCAATAGCTGCATCCTCATAAACCTATTCTACCCTCCACCAGTTAATGCAGACAGAAGATTTTTCTCCAGTACGGGCACCGAAGCGACACTGTAGAAGACTTGTATGCTCAGCAAAAACCTCAGCCATGATGAATAAACAGTTCTTCTGGGGGGCTTTGCTGCCGCAGGCTCGGCAGGAGTTTATTGCCGGCTTTGCACATCCCCTGCTATAAGTTGCTGCTGAAATAAATTGCAATTTTGCATAATTATTGACAATCACATCTTAACAAGCAGAGTGTATCATATTCAAGTGTTCAATTTTTTAAATCCATTTTTAGCTTATGTTTAATCCCAGAAAGTGTTTGTGTAGTAATCGAAGGCAAATGCAGCATTTAAATAGAGTGCTAATTTCCTCATTGCAGACAAAATTTACCTGAATCTTTTTAGATGGGACTGTTACCGCCTGAGGCTATTTTCCCTCCCAAGGTATTACTATGTAGATGTTTGCTGCGGGCGTATGTGTGTGTATCCACAGTACATGTATTATATATATTGTCAGGAAATGTGGATATTATTTTAGTTTCTTTGTGTGTCATTAGGGAGCTTGGTTCACCACTTGTGAAACAGGAAGTGAGACTATGGGATGTGGGCAGTGGGAATTAACAATTTGAGCAAGTGTAATGTATAACTATATCATGCGTGAGGCTTTACAGACGTGATTGTATTTTCATTCTCGTGACAGCAACGTGTATTAAGATGAGAACTTAAGAAATCAGAGAGGTTAAGTAACTTGCCCTATCACGTAGTTGGTAGGGAATATGGGATTCGAACCCAGGTCTGTCTGGTTTTTTGACTCTACTATTTTCAATACACCTAAGATTACCTTTTACAAAATAATCCCACTTGTATGACAGACAGGTAATGCAACAGAAAGCTAGCACAATAGTTCACGCTATTAGAACACAATAGCAAGTGTTCCACCAAATAATATTCTGCACAATGCTTTCGTGAAAGACTTTTTCATTTTCCTACTTGTTAATCATTTTGTCCGCCTTTGCCCTCCAGTCCCCTTCTTTCTTTGTCTTCCAGCAGTGAACTTTCTATTCAGGTTTTACACTTTCTTGACTTCTTGCCTATCCAATCCCGGTGTCCTGCCTCAAGTGATATCAAAGATCGCCATGATGTAGGGATTTTCGGGGTTTTACTCATAAAGATTACCTTAAAGTTTTGTAGCATATTAAAATAAACTTTCAAAAACTAAAATAAAATAAACTTTCCAAAGTCCAAATATACATATGTGTATATCAAAAGTGTATATGTGTGTGTGTATACATATATATTTGCTATTTTGGTTGTTGTTGCTTTTAAGAGAAGGTTTAGCAACAACTCACCTCTTTGTTCATAGATACAATTTAGTCCCTTTAGCCTTGCTCTTTCCATAGGGTTCTCTGGGTGCACCAGATATTTGAGGAGAATTGCATCTGCGCATTTGTTCCTTTGCAGAGTGAACGAGCGAGAGGCTGCTTTGGAAGAAACTTATAGATTACTGCAACAGTTCCCCCTGGACCTGGAGAAGTTTCTTGCCTGGCTGACAGAGGCTGAAACCACTGCCAACGTCCTGCAGGATGCCACCCATAAAGAAAGGCTCCTAGAAGATTCCAAGGGAGTAAGAGAGCTAATGAAACAATGGCAGGTAAGTCGGGCATTTCTGCTGTCATGCTCTTGTAAATCCACTCCAACCAATCTCAGCATTTGTCCTTCTAATTGATGCGTGGGGGACACGGTATTTATGTGGCCTGATTTCTTTAAGCACTTGGGCAAGAAGGAGAAAGGCCGAGGGAGAGGAAAAAGTCATTTATTATCTCTTAACCGCCGATCTTCTAAATAGGATGACTTTAACCAGGAAAAACTTGCACATCAAACTAGAGCTTTGGTGAGAGAGAAACTTTGCTCAGAGAAAGAAATTAGGGATTGGTTTACTAAATTGAAAAAGTTGCCATTGTTGAGTGTTTATTTAATATTTTACAGGGAAAGCATCTGTATGAATTGTCTATTTTATTTAGCGTTGCTAACTGAATCAGTTTCCCTTCATTACGTTCAAATACGTTTTGAAATGCTAATCTGGCATTTTGTAGCTTTCTTCCTAACATGATCTGTGAAAATAAAAAATGAGATGACTAAATTTGTCATAGTTAATGATAATGCAATTTTCAGACAATTGTTTTTCCTAGAAACAAAAATTATTGCTATAAAATTTCATATGCAGAAACACTGAAACCAGAAGCTGAGGGCAGCTGTGCTTAATGAAGTCTTGGTGAGAATCATATTTTACAGTTCAAGGTTATTCTCAGTACCCAATAGGATTTTCCTGAACTATTATGGGATTGTTTTATGTGTCGTTGGGTTTTCTGGCTTGATATTAGAATTTTACCACTATTGCAAATAAAATTTGGAGCGTTAGAATAACACAATCAGTTTGGGGAACTAACTTCATTTGTTTCTTTGTTTCGTATTTTGAAATCATGAGAAGAGTGATGGTGCACCCTGGGTTGAAAAATAATTCCAAAATCAAATCATAATAAGCAAAGGCTTTTTCTTCTGTCCTTCTTGTGGTTGTATTTTTTTTTTCCTATTTTGAAATGATATCTGATGGACTTCACTGCTCCGGTGCGTAGAGTAGATGGCAGTGGCAATGCATAGATTGTTGAATTTCTTCTTCTCGTCTTATCATTCTCCTCGGCTCTATGTGACCCTCCACAATATGTGTTGGGTTGGTCTGATCATTTGGATACAGTTTGTTGGAACGATGCCTCATATATCTTTGCAGATACAGATGTCTCCCGTGGCTTGACAGGGTAAAAGCAATGCAAAGTTATACCTTTCTGATCACTCTTACCTGAATGGTTAGAAAATGTGCCGCTGCAACTTATCTCACGATATTTCATCCATAATATTTTCTCCTTCTAAATGCCTGTAAGGCCACCCTAGAATTTTAGTAAATACTATATAGATTCACATATTCTCATCAGCTGTGGTAAGAAGTAAAACTTGAAGTAGAATTTTTAGCAGATTACTTTAAAAATAAAAAAGAATTCTGGTGACTCAAAATAACTTCATAATAGGAATTTAATGAAATAGCCCTTAAATTAGTGAGTAAGTCTGGTCCAGGGCAAAGCTACATCCATCGACCTCCTATATATTTCATATGCACATCTGCAGTACTATACAATGAAAATTCATTTAGAACTCTCCATTTTGAGAAACTGCCAAGACTCTGAATCATTAAAGAAAAAAAAATTGCCTTGTTTTTCCTACATTGAAAGAATAGAGGATAAAGTACATTTTGTTTAGATTTCTGATCTCTTCTTTTAATTTTTTTTTAAATTATTTGTTGATTTGAGAGAGAGAGAGAGAGAGACATTGACCTGTCATCCCACTTATTATGCGCTCATTGGTTCATTCTCATATCTGGCCTCACTGTGGATGGAACGTACAACCTCGGTGTATCAGGATGATGCTCTAACCAAGTGAGTTACCCAGCCAATGGCTGATCTCTCTTTTAAATACTGTTGGAAATGATGCTGAGGCAACGTTCTAGGTTTATGCTATATTACTCATAAAAAAAGTATTTATTCTTAAAAACCATATAAAGCTTCCTTAGAGTCCCTGAAAATCTTCAACATACAGTTTTTCCCTTACTAAAGTAGGACTAAGACTTCAGCATCATTTAAACAGAGAGAAAATTTTCTCATTCCTTCTCAGTTAATATTGTGTTTTCTGTGAATTCCAGTTGCCTCAGGTTGAAACTACATTTCATGAATAGGAATGGCATTTACAGCCAGCTCTGATTTTTAAGGTAGATGGCTCAGTAATGGTCTTTTGATGAGGTATTTGGAGGTATCATGATAAAAACTCTCAAGTACTGAAACTATTCATTATTGTTAATGGCACATTTCAACTCATGGAATTGAATCAAGATACTGGGGGTTTACAAGCAACTAATGGAAAAACCAATTTTGAAAGTAAATAAAACCATGTATCTTAGGAGATTACATGTAATTTCTATATTGCAACTAAATGGAAACATTTGCTTTTTTCCCTCTGCAAATGGTTTTTAAATTTTGGTGGGGGGGGGGTTCACATTTTTTTATTGTGGTTCAAGTACAGTTGTCTCCATTTCCCCCCCACTCCCCCCCACCGCAGCCATCCTCACCTCCCACACTTGATCCTGCCCACCTTGGTGTTATCCTTGTGTCCTTTACAGTCGTTCCTGAAAACCCTTCCCCTTTCCCCCCTTATTCCCTCCCCCTCCCCTCTGGTCATTGTCAGTTTGTTCTTTTTTTAAATATATTTTATTGATTATGCTATTACAGTTGTCCCATTCCCCCCCTTTACTCCCCTCCACCCTGCACACCCTCTCCTACCCACAATCCCCCTCTTTAGTGCATATCCATGGGTCATACATATAAATTCTTTGGCTTCCACATTTCCTGTACTATTCTTATGCTCCCCCTGTCTATTTTCTACCTACCATCTATGCTACTTATTCTCTGTACCTTTTCTCCTCCTCTCTCCCCCTCCCACTCTGCTGTTGCTAACCCTCCATGTGATCTCCATTTCTGTGGTTCTGTTCCTGTTCTAGTTGTTTGCTTAGTTTGCTTTTGTTTTTGTTTTAGGTGTGGTTGTTCATAATTGTGAGTTTGCTGTCATTTTACTATACATGTTTTTTATCTTCTTTTTCTTAGATAAGTCCCTTTAACATTTCATATAATAAGGGCTTAGTGATGATGAACTCCTTTAGCTTAACCTTATCTGAGAAACACTTTATCTGCCCTTCCATTTAAATGAAAGCTCTGCATTTAAATGAGAGCAATCTTGGATGTAGGTCCTTGCCTTTCATGACTTGGAATACTTCTTTCCAGCCCCTTCTTGCCTGCAAGGTCTCTTTTGAGAAATCAGCTGACAGTCTGATGGGAACTCCCTTGTAGGTAACTGTCTCCTTTTCTCTTGCTGCTTCTAGGATTCTCTCCTTATTTTTAATCTTGGCTAATGTAATTGTGATGTGCCTTGGTGTGTTCCTCCTTGAGTCCAACTTCTTTGAGATTCTCGGAGCTTCCTGGACTTCCTGGAAGTCTATTTCCTTCACCAGATTGGGGAAGTTCTCCTTCATTATTTGTTCTAATAAGTTTTCAATTTGTTGCACTTCCTCTTCCCCTTCTGGTACCCCTATAATTCAGATATTGGAACATTTAAAGATGTCCTGGAGGTTCCTAAGCCTCTCCTCACTTTTTTGAATTCTTGTTTCTTCATTCTTTTCTGGTTAGATGTTTCTTTCTTTCTTCTGGTCCACAGTATTGATTTGAGTCCCAGTTTTCTTCCCATCACTATTGGTTCCCTGTACATTTTCCTTTATTTCACTTAGCATAGCCTTCATTTTTTCATCTAATTTGCAACCCAATTCAACCAATTCTGTGAGCATCGTCATTACCAGTGCTTTGAACTGTGCATCTCTTAGGTTGGCTATCTCTTGTTGGGAACTGCCCTGCCTGGTATCAAAAGCTGTAACCCCTGCCTAGGCTAAAGCTGAGGGAATGACCTTGGAACCATAAGCCAGCAAGGAAACAAAAGCTTATCTCCCTGGCAGGAGCCCTGCTTCTGCTCCTTTTACTTCACCCTGCCTGGACCCCAGTGCTTGGTCAGTTAGCCAATGATGGGTAAGATTCCCCAAGGGGGGAACAACCTAACACAGGCACGATCACATGGGAGGCCCCTAAGAAAGGACTTTGGGGGCTATGGCAAAAGGGGGTGATGGATCCTCACCCCTCAGCTTTGACAAAGCCTGAGTGCTCATTCCATCTGCGAGAAAATCTCCTTATCTCTTGGTTGCCTTAGTTCCCCTCGCTCCACCTAAGCCTGAAACAATGACAGGGTGGTGCAGCCCTGTACTCGAAAGGGTGGGTTCTCCAGGTGATTAGGTCTAAGAAAGAATATGTAAAATCCTGTGAAACCTGCTTTGTTTAGAATGCTCTCGGCTGAATGAGAGGGGTCCAAGGAGGAAGTAAGTTTGTTCCTCAAAGTTTTACAGCTCTTTGACCCTGACTCAAAGTAGGCCCTCAGAGTTCCTTGTTATTTGATCCTTACTTCCCTGCAATGAGTAATGAGCTTTACCTGAATTCTTGTACAAATGAACCCAATAAAAAGCCTTCTGGGACAGGAGAATGCGTGCCCTCCACTAGAGAGGGTGGCCAAAGCGCCCTCCCCCAGCGAGGGTGGCAAAGACGCTTTCCACTTGGAGAGTGGCCCCTCCGTCCCTACTTCTCCACAGAAAATTGCCTGTTTCTGTGTATGTTCATTTCTCGTGTGTCGACAAGCCATCCGCAGCATTCTGCGGTCACTACCAGTCCGTGATCGCACATCAATCTCTTCGTTGCTTAGTTGTATTTTTTCTGGAGCTTTGATCTGTTCTTTCATTTGGGCCTTTTTTTTTTTTGTCTTCACATGCCTGTTACATAGTGAGGGGTGGAGCCTTAGGTATTCACCAGGACAGGGCAACCCACGTTGTGGCACTGTATGTGGGGCAGGGGTCCGAGAGGGGACAATGGCACTTTCTCTGCTCTCTGCCAGATTTCAGTCACTTCGCCCACTTCCTGCAAGCAAACTGGGCCCTTCTGGTGCTGATTCTGGATAGATGGGCTTGTGTACATTCTAGGACATAGGTCTCTCTGATGAACTCTCTTGTGAGACTGGGAGTTTCTCCTGGCACCTCAACCCCCACAGGTGTTTTCAGTCAGTGGTTTGATGCTTTATTGTCCCCGTGCTGGAGCCCTGGGTTGCGTGGTCTGTTTTGCTCCCCAGCTGTTCCTCCCAGTTTATCTGCACGTGAATGTAGGACTGCCTGTTCCACCAGCCACCACCTTGCGGTGAGTCCTCTCCACCCTGGCTGCCCGTCTCTGCCCCTCCTACTGGTCTGGATGAATGTTTCTTTAACTCCTTTGTTGTTGGACTTCCATACAGTGGGATTTTCTGTCAGTTCTGGTTGTTTGTGTTTTTAAATTGTTGTTGTCCTTCTTTTGGTTGTGTGAGGAGGCACAGAGTGTCTGCCTATGCCTCCATCTTGGCCTGAAGTCCCCCAGTTCTTAATTTCAGTGTCTGTGGTTCTATTTTGCTTGCTTGTTTGTTTTGTTGATTAGGTTCCACTTATAGGTGAGATCATATGGTATTTGTCTTTCACTGCCTGGCTTATTTTACTCGATTTTAAAATTTTGAACAAAAGGAATTTTCTATAATATGCGGAAAGGAAAATGTGTTAATGGTTTGCCTTTACACTTCATTGGAAGAAGTTGGTACCATTGTTTGATTCATGCTGCACAGTAGTCCCCCTTTATCCACAGTTTCAATTACCTATGGTCAGCTGTGGTCCAAAAATATTAAATGGAAAATTCCAGAAATGAACAAATCGTAAGTTTTATTGTGTGCCATTCTGAGTAGCATAATGAAATCTCACACCATCCTGTTCCATCCTGCCCGGAATGTGAATCATCCCTATGTCCAGCATCTCCACGCTGTAGAGGCCGCTGCACGTTAGTTACTTAGTAGCCGGCTAGGCCATCAGATAGACTGTCGCAGTATCACAGAGCTTACATTCAAGTCACCCTTACTTTATTTAATAATTGCCCCCAAAGCACAAGAGTAGTGATGCTGGCAATTCCGATAGGCCAAAAACAAGCCGTCAAGTGCTTCCTTTGAGTGAAAAGTTGAGTACCATACAATAAGATGTTTGGAGAGAGACCACATCCACAGAACTTTTAGTCTAGTCTATTATTATAATTGTTCTGTTTTATTATTAGCTTTTGTTGGTCATCTCTTACTGTGCCTAATCTCATACGTTCAACTTTATCGTAGGCATGTATGTATAGGGGAAAAAAAACATGGTATAGATAGGGATTGGTATTAACCGTGCTTTCGGGCATCCACTGGGGGTCTTGGGACACATGCCTGTGCCCAAGAGGGGACTACTGTACAGCAAGAGCAGCTCCTACATATTAAAAGAGGCAACTCCACACGCCTAGCTAGAGCAACAGCTCCCTTGGCAGATCCTGATATATCTGCTCACCCAAAAGCAGTGGCATTTGACTTTATATGATTGCTACTAAGTGGAGACAGGGAGTGAAAACCTTCACAAAATATGTTTTTGCCTAGGACTGTCAATCAGCCGTTCCATATACGGAGACTCCAGCTCTCACTAGACTAGCTGACTCTCACTGTTGTTTATCATCCACTGCATAGGGTACTTGTTTCTCCCAGCCGTACTATAAGCATTCATGTATTATGAAGCATATGCTTCCTTACTGGAATTAACCTCGTTAATTCCACTCTGAAAGCCCTTAAAATTTCTTCCTTGAATCAAAAAAAAAAAAAAAATGTTAGTTACTTTCCTTACTAAAAGCAAGGCCATAATATCCGTCCTGGTACTTGAGGATAATGAGAGATTTCATATAAGTATTGTTATTTCTTTAACTGGGATTTTAAAGCCAATATCTTTTTATAAAGTACCAACTATGTAGAGCTGAGAGATGATCGTGGGAGATTTTTAAATTGAAAACATAGCCTTAAAATGAAGAACTGTATTCATAATTGAATCAGGTTCTTCCCGGGTCCCAAACATTCCCTGCTCTGCGCCTCAGAGATCTGAGAGAGATGGTCGTGGCCCCAAGCTTGACCGTAAAACCGTGGGCAACTGACTGAAAATAGGAAGACTCCATCTTTGCTCATGTTTCATGAGTTTCACCAACCTTAGCTTGTTCTCTAAGCACCCCTAGGAGATAAATGTAATAACTTGAAGAGGAGGTTTGTGGGTGTGGTATGTAGTGGGAGAGATGGTCATAAACATGGCATAGTTAGGATTTTTTTTCTCAGCAAGAGAAACTATGGAGCCATTAACACTTGAGATTCCTCCCCCTGTGGTCTGGTTCATGTCTCCAGTCATATGTCTCAACTCACTCCCTCCTCTCATTGCCTTTGTTTTACCCATAAATCCTCCCGACCCTCTTTCTCATTATAAAAATCCCCTTCTAGAAGACAAAACCTATTCAGAGATACAAATTTAAGAAGTTTTGGGTTGTAGAGCAGACTACACCTGCAAATTAAGATATCTTAGGTTTCTCAGACATTACTGAGGTTGAGGAAGTAGCTTCCTCAGTGTTTCTTACAAAAATCTTGGCCCACTGGATAATTCCAAAGGAAGAAAGAAGAACACAATCTTAGTAACGCAGTTAATATCGTGAATAAGTGGAATTGTCTTGTTTCTTGGGACATCTGAGAATAGAGAGGTTCTCTGAGGATTTCTAACTCTAAGAAAAGGAAACCCCTTGCGTATTCTTTTCCGTTGCTATAATTTGAATTGAGTTTTCTATGTATTTTTAAATCTGTGTACTTTGATAAATAAAGAATATGAAAGTCAGTATTTTTCTTTTGCCTGGTGATGACTGCCTACTATTGTCGATATTTGAAACTTTTTTATATATTATTTTCCAAAGGACTTTCATTCATCATCTCTTTAAGGAGCATCTGGTGCCTAGCGTGATGCCGGGGCTAGTGATGCCAACGTGTTTAAAGAGAGGCCGTTCAATCACAGTTCAGACAAAGGGCTGACTTGAGTGTCAGACCACATTTTTTAAAGAAAAAGGAATAAAATTAATAGAATAGAAAATAGAGTCCATCACCTTTAAGTAAGAATCGGCATTATTTTGTGAAACTCTGTTTTCAGTTGCTTGTATATACGTGCACGTGTGTGTGCATGTGCGTGTACCTCCTGGGTCACTATGTAAAATATATTCCAGAGACACTGTATTTGAACATGATTCTGCCTTTGAGGTGCTTATATTCCAGAGGTGAAGATAGACATGCTGAGTATTGTAGTAGAGGGCTTGACAGGGTCTAATAAAAACACAGGATGATTATTAAGGTAAGCCTGCCAGAGAGACCAGGAAGCTCACCTAGCACTCTGTTTTTCTGTCTTGTTTATACATTGGAGGAGCTTTTAAAAATGCTGATATCTGGCCTGATGGGTATGACCCAGTTAGCTGGGTGTCGTTCCACAAAGCAAAAGGTTGCCGGTTCAATTCCCGGTCAGGGCACATGCCTGGGTTGTGGGTTTAGTCCCCAGTCGGGGCACGTGCAGAAGGCAACCGATCAATGTTTCTCTCTCACATCAATGTTTCTCCCCTCTCTTTCTTTCTCCCTTCCCCTCTCTCTAAAAACCAATCAATCAATCAATCAATTAAAATCTTTTTTTAAAATGCTGATCTCTGGGTTCCAAACACAGAGATCCCAACTGGACTGATCACAACTTATCCAGTCCATGATTCTCATGTGCAGCCAAGGTGGAGAACCTCTGTTCAGAGAAAGTCAGAAGAATGCGCGGAGTTTGCTAGGTACAGGGAGTTCAAAAGAGAATTTTTGGCAAAGGAAACAGCAGGGCCAAAGCCCTGGACAGTGCGGCAGTTTGGGAATCTGAAGGTTCTCTATGGCTGAGCTGGGAAAGATCAGCTGGGGTGCCTGATGTGCACAGACAGCATGGTGTGATAGAATATGAGCCTTGTGGGCAGAAAGATCCCTTACGTTACCACTTGTTGCTTAACCTCTAGGTCTCAATTATATCCTTCTATGCAGTCAATACAACACTTCACAGGATCTGGGGACGAGTAAGTAATAAGGTAACACGTAAAATGCCCACCAGAGGGGCAGAGTGGTGGACTCGACGGGCTCAGTATCTGTCAGCTGTCTTTCCCTCTCTCTTGCTGCCTCTCTTTAATAAGAGTTTGGATTGTACATGTAGTCTGTGGGAAGCCAGCCTAGTTTTTAAGGAAATGGAGTAACCAGACTTATATTATTGAAAAACCACTCTGGTAACTGTGAGGAGAATGAATTAGGATTTAGACCTGTCCAGGAATAATAGTTAGAAAGTTATTTCTGGTCCTTTGCCCATTTTTAAGTTGGATTGTTTGGGGGGGTTTCTTTTCTTTTCTTTTTTTTTTTTTTTTTGGTGTTGAGTTTTATAAGTTCTTTATAAATTTTGGATATTAACCCCTTATCAAGGTATTGGCAAATACGTTCTTCCACGCAGTGGGCTGTCTTTTCATTTTACTGATGGTTTTCATTGCTGTGCAAACACTTTTGTTTGATGTAGTCCCGTTCATTTATTTTTTCTTTTCAATCCCTTGCCCAAGATGGTACATCAGAAACAGTATTGCTATGAGAAACATTTGAGATTTTACCGCCTATGTTTTCTTCTAGTGTTTTTATACTTTCGAGTCTAGCATTTAAGTCTTTAATCCATTTTGAGTTTATTCCTGTGCATGGTGTAAGCAGGTGGTCCAGTGTCATGTTTTTGCACGTATCTGTCGAATGTTTTCAACACCATTTATTGAACAGACTCTCTTTAACCCATTGTGCGTATGTTTTTGCCTCTTTTGTCAAATATTAATTGACTGTGAAGGTGTGGGTTTATTTCTGGATTGTCTTTTCTGTTCCACTGACCGATGTGTTTGTTTTTGTGCTGGTGCCATGCTGTTTTGATTACTGTGGACCTGGAGCACGGTTTGAGATCAGGTAGCATGGTTTCTCCGACTTTGTTCTTTTTTCTCAGGATTGCTGTGGCTATTTGGGGGTTTTTTTGATTCTATAAAAATTTTGGAATATGTGTTCTAGTTCTGGGAAATAGGTCATTGGTATCTTGATAGGAACTGAGTTGAATCTGTAGATGGCTTTGGATAACGTGAACATTTTAATGTTAATTTTTCTTGTCCATGAAAATGGTATACGCTTCCACTTATTTGTATCTTCTTTCATTTCTTTCTTTGGTGTCTTATAATTTTCCAAGTGTAGGTCTTTTATATCTTTGGTTAAATTTATTCCTAGGTATATATTTTTTTGGTGCAATTGTAAATGGGATTTCTCCTAGTTTCTCTTTCTGAGAGTTCATTTTTGATGTATAAAAATATAACTGATTTCTGGATATTTATTTTGTATCCTGATTCTTTACTGAATTCATTTAATAGTTCTAGCAGTTTCTTGTTGGAATCTTTAGAGTTTTCTATGTGCAGGATCATGACACCTGGAAATAATGACTATTTTACTTCTTTCTTTCCAATTTGGATGTCTTTCATTTCTTGTTGTCTGATTGCTCTGGCTAGGATTTCCAGTACTATGTTGAATTAAGAGTGGTGAAAGCAGGCATCCCTGTCTTGTTTCCAGTCGTAAGGGAAATGCTTTTAGTTTTTGCCTGTTGAGTATGATGTTAGCTGTGGGTTTGTTATATATGGCCTTTATTCTGTTGAGGTAATGTTCTCTCTATTCCCGCTTTGTTGAGAGTTTTTATCATAAATAAGTGCTGAATTTTATCAAGGGCTTTTTCTGCATCTTTGGATCTCATTGTGCAATTCTTAGCTTTCATTTTTAATGTATTATATAACATTTATTGATTTGTGGATATTGTATTAATCTTGCATCCCTGGAATAAATCCCACTTGATCATGGTGTGTGATTTTTTTAATGTGTTGCTGGACCGAGTTTGCTAATATTTTGGTTGAGGATTTTAACATCTATGTTCATCAGGGATATTGGCCTATAATTTTCTTTCTTTTTAGTGTCTTTATCTAGTTTTGGAATTAGGATAATGCTGGCCTTGTAAAATGAGTTTTACAGTCTTCCCTCTTGAATTTTTTAGGATCGTGTGAGAAGGAGGGGTGTTTGTTCTTCTTTGAATATTTGGTAAAATTCACCTGTGCAGCCATCTGGTCTAGGACCATTGTTGGTTGGGACTTTTTAAATTACTCCTACAATTTCACTAGTTGTTATCAGTTCATTCAGATTCTCTGATTTTCCTTGGTTTAGTTTCAGAAGACTGTATGTTCCGAGGAATCTATCCATTTTGTCCATATTGTCCAGTTTGTTGGCATATAGTTTTCTGTAATATTTTCTTATGATCATTTATAGTTCTGTGGTGTCAGTGGTTATGTCTCTTCTTTCATTTCTTTCTTTTTTTTTTTTTTTAGAGATTTTACTTATTCATTTTGAGAGAGAGTGGAAGGGAGGGAGAAAAAAAGGGAGAGACACATCAGTGTGTGGTTCACTCTCACACACCCCCTACTGGGGACCTGGCCCGCAACCCAGGCATGTGCCCTGACTGGGACTCAAACCGGTGACCCTTTGGTTTGCAGGCCGGCACTCAGTCCACTGAGTCACACCAGTAAGGACTCCTCTTTAATTTCTGGTTTGATTTATTTGGGTCCTCTCTCTATTTTTCTTGATGAGTCTGGTTAAGTGTTTGCCAATCTTATTTATCTTTTCAAAGAATCATCTCTTGGTTTCATTGACCTTTTGTATTTTTTAAACTCTATTTTTTTAAATTTCTACTCTGATATTTCTTATTTTTTTCTTGTACTCACTTTGGGGTTTGTTTGTTGTTCTTTTTCTAGTGCCTTTAAGTATAAAATTAAATTGTTTATTTGGGATTATTTTTTTGTTTTTGCATGTAGAACTCTAATTTTTTTTTAAACTTTTCAACCCAAGAAAAAATGAATAACCTTTAATAGATTTTAGTTCTTAAATGTTAATAATGACTCTTATTTTGAAAGCTTTTGTAAACTCTTTACATATAAACAAACTTCAGTATCTCAGTCTTGAAAATAAACATGCTACACTGCAAATTAAAAGTATTTTGTGTTTTGTAATAACCTCCTTGGGGAAAATAAATTGACTTGCTACCCCTATCTTTCAACCAGACAGCAGACAGTGAGATTCCCAGGAACACTTTAGTAAAAGTAGCTTATTTTTTTCCAACAGTCTTACCAATATTGGAAGCTGCATCGGTGGCTTAAGGATATGTTAATAAGTTAATAAAGTTGTTTTAAATGCGTGCTCAAAGCATTGGCACAGAAGACAGTGAGAGGCGGGCACTATTCACTAACTGTCTTCATTCTCTATCACACCCTGAACAAGATCTGTGTAATTTAGGTCGTATTCCCCAAACAAGAGTAGAAAATGTCAGGAAAAGTTAAATCTCAGAAGGAGTCAAAGCAATTGACATTACTTTCTCTTCCTTCCTTTGTCCAAACTCAAAGGTTTTTTGAAGGTTAGAAATCTTTGAGATCAGACTTCTTCAATGACAAAAGAGATATTCCTTTATGCGCTGGGTGGCAAGGCCCCTTCCCGTTGGAAAATTCAGAAAGTGTGAATCGGGGGCATCAAATAAAAGGATCTTCTGTCTTGTATTTACAAATTATTTTAAAATGAACTTCCTTCGTGTCTCTCTTGTGCCTTTCATAGTTCCGCTAATAAAATATTTCAGGTATTAGTCTAAGATTAATAGTATTCAAAATAATTTAGCTTATCAGCATGTGATTTCCATTCCACATGAGGTCCATTTGCAGTTTACATGGTTTTCTAAATTACATTAAAATAAAATGTCAAAAAGTTCACATTTTTTTTTCATTTTCAACAACATCAATCTTTGAAGAAAGGTTATTGAACAAAGGTCTCTGCATAAATCAACCATTCCCTGTAGAGGTAAAAGAAGCCATTATACCTGGTTATGAAAGAGAGTTTCATGAATGCAAGAGAAATAAATCATTCCCCACTGGAGATCATATTAGTCTAGATGGAAGAATGTCTATTTCCTGATAGTGAGAAAGCAAGAAATTACTTTTGTTTGCTCCTGCATTGTGGTTGTCCTTGAGAGGTCTATTAGCAAGTTCATTATTCAATATTATTAGTATTATTATAACCTGCCATGATCTGAGTCATTATAAATGTATATATTTTTTAATTCTCTAAAGCTTTCAGTTTTTCTCCTCTAATTTCTATTCACCTCCAACATCTTTTAAAATTATGTTATTTTATGGGAGTTACAGAAAAACTTACTCTCTGCCGAAAGCAGCATTTCGCCTGCTCTCAGGAGCCAACCGCATTTCACCTCCATCCTTTGCTCTACGCCCCACAGTTCAATATTGGACTCAGTTCAAGGCTGTGGCCCCAAATAGAATGAGCCCTGGATATTTATGAACTGCTTGACCAGGCATTCCTCCCAATGATTTACTCCATAAATCCTATTTTTAGTTTTTACAGTAGTTTCACAAATGGTTGGAAAACTGTGGTACATTGCAGTTTTAAAAGGAGAAATAAGTATAGATAGCACTTTTTACCTGCTATGAGAAATTGTCAACATTTTCTCTTTCGGAGGAGAAAACACTTGTCACTATTTGGATGTAACCACTGGATTGAGTGGACAACTCTAAATTCATTTCCTGTCCATGACATAAAAGAAATTTCTATATTTATCCAATGTATACACATAGTAGAACCATACTTTCAGAGCAGATTCCTCAATGTGAGGATCCAAAGGCCGATGAGAGTTGTGCTTAGCCCCAAAGAGGAAGTGACATTGGTGGGACTTGGGAGAGGAGGACAGGGGCATCTAGCCAACGAGATAAGGGAGAGAATTAATTAAGGTTAGCACAGAGTCCTTTGGTGTCCCTGAGGAGGGGCCACTTCCTGCAGACCTTCTGGGGAAAATCAGGGTAGCGATTCTGGTAAACCAGCCAGAAATGTAACACCTTAAAACGATAACAGTTACTCGCTTTGCACTTAAATCTATCAGCTGGGCAAGGTTCGCTGGGGCTTCTTGCCTCTGCTGTTGGTGGTAGCAGCTGGGGCAGGTCCACTGGCCGCTGGAACATGCATATTCAAGTGGTCCCCCTCACGCGCCTGGCAGATAGTCTCTGGTTGTCAGTTTCCCTTCCCATGAGCCTCTTCGCGGGGCAGTTTGAGCTTTTTCACAGCATAATCGCTGGGCCCCAAGAGCCACCATCCCAAGGGACAAGAAGTTGAAGCTGCCAGCTTTTTAAGGCCTGGGCCAGAAGCTAGCATGGGTTTGCTTGTCATATTCTATTGGTCACTCAGTTGAACAGCCAGATTTAAGGAGATGGGACATAAACTTCACCTTCTCTTGGAAAAGTGTCACAGAGTTTGGAAGACACGTTGTAAAACTGCACAGAGAGCTCCTTGTATAAAACCCTGAACTGAATATTAAATGACAAGTAGGAATTATTCTGATCAAGAGAAGATATTCTCTTTGCCCAGAGTACCCTTTCTCTCCTTGTCTACCTGGCTAACCCCTATTGGTGCTTCAAGTCTGGATCAAAACCTTCTCGCAGAAGCATTATCTGGCCTTGGCCCCCAGTGAAAACCGGGATATGCAGCAGTGTGCGGACGTTTAACAAATTTTTAGCTTTCTTCGACAACAGAACATAAATTACTTCCCTTCTTTCTTAAAATCTGTAAAATACTCATGACAGTAACTTGATAAATGAAAATATATCTTGAGTGCAATAAAGTATCTCTCGAATAGCAATACAGATGCTTATATTTTTACTCTCCTGTTTGCCCCAAGCTATTTTAATGGCATCAAGTCTCATCTGTGCGAACGTGTACCATTTAATTTTTAGAGGACGCCTGTCCATAGCCTCGTGTGCATAGCTCTACTGACTAATCTGGCCACAAGGTAGCCTAAGAACGTCTTAGTTTTTCTAAATTTAATCCTTCTTTCCTATCATTCTCTTAGTGCCGCGCGCTCGCGCGCTCTCTCTCTCTCTCTCTCTCTCTCTCTCTCTCTCTCTCGTCTCTTTCTTTTCAAGTGACATTCAACTAGGCAGAAAACGCATTTCATGTCTCTATGCCTGGCTCCATCTATTAAAATTGGACAAGTGATAGAACTTCATTTTTAAGGGCCAGCCATTGTCTTGAGCAAGCAGATAAAAGGATTCAGCAAATCAAAACATGAGCTAATGTGCATGAATCTTGAAGATATTATACTGAATGAAATAAGCCAGATGTCAAAGGATGAATATGGTATAATTCCACTAATGTGAGATGCCCTAGAACAGTCAAATTTATAGAGACAGCAAGTTGAGGAATAGTTACTAGGGGCTGGGGGATTTATTGTCTAATGGGTATCTGAGTTTCAGCTGGGGAAGGTGGAAAGTTCTGGAGGTGGATAAGGGTGATGGCCACACAACAATGTGAATGTACTTAATGCCACTGAACTGTACATTTAAAAATGAATGGAACTGTCAATTTTGTCCTGTATATTGTGTCATAATCATAGCAGAAGGAAAAATGAGCTGAAAGACTTCTAGAGGGATGTTATTGAAAGTACTGTCATCACAGAGTGCAAAGTGTCTTCTTTTCCAGGTCAGGAGATCTGGGTTCTGATTTCTTTCCTCGGGTTGATTTGTATGCCTTAGTCCAATTGGATTATTAGCCAGATTTTTCATCATTATGCCTCAGCCTTGATTTAGGTAATCTTTTCTCTTTCTCAGAGATGCATTTTGTTAAATGGGATCTAGGTTAGAATCAATTTTTCAAAACTAACGTTAAGGGAAAAGGGTGTTGTTTTGCTTTGATTTGATTGGGGGGTGTATGTGTGTTTACAGTACTGAAATTCTGTCTGGAACATTCTATAAGATAAAAAGTGAAGGAGAGTAGACAGATAGTTATTACATACACTTTATGGTAATATGATTATTTAAGTATCCTTAGAAAGGCTTAACCCTTTCAGCTATATCCTACCAACCAATCAGTAAGGCCCTAACCACATTTGTCTCAAATAAATAGTTTCACACCTATCACATGGAGTTTACTTTCCTTTTGTATAGGGGCTCAACGAAAGAATATTTTATTCTGAACAAGTTTCTGTTGTTTTATTTATTTGAACTTGCATCTAAAATATTTTTGTGTTACAAATGTGGTTAAAAGAAAAAATAAGTCGATATAACAGAGAGGAAAAAGAGAGCGCAAGCAAGAAAAAGCACAAACGACACGCTTTCCTATATAAAGTCCTCATGGTTTCCTTCTACAAAATCTGTCAAACCAAGGGAGAAAGATCCACTCTGGCCCACTGAAACAAAGGAAAAAGAAATACAGTAGAAAGTTCTCCTGCTGTTTGACCAAATGGAACACCGAGGAGTCTGAGCGGAGTTGCAGCATTTAGGCTCAATAAAGTGCAGACAATTGGCCTGCCATGTGAGAATCTCAAAATGAGTTTAGGTGGAGGCAGAGGACTTGAAATCCAATAATATATGCAACAGTGATCACGCCGGAATCGCACAGAGAAAGCAAATTACTCGTCTAATAGAGAAGCCAAATTGAATTCATTCTCCGAGCAGGTTTTCAAACACACTCTTCTTTTACGTGTCTGTTTACCAAAAAAAAAAAAGAAAAGAAATGGAACACCGTCAGAAAAAACAAGAATTTGGAAAACAAGATGGAAAAAAAGGGGGGATTCTAAGGGGAAAGACATAAAGAAATGACCCACACATGCACGATGTACACAGTGAGAACCGTTCGCTGGCATGGGGTGTCTGATTGAGAGTCCCTCTGTGACTGGCCTTCTCACAGAAAGGGACTCATTCTCACGATGTGGGAGGGGAGAAGAAAATAAATTTACTCAAACTCAAAGCGGTGATTCCAGAGTTGGGGAAGACAGGGTTTGTGGTTCAAACGGCACACTCTGTTCCCCGTAGTAGAAATCGCATCAATCTGTCCATACTCACAGGACGCCGTGAAGGGATTGCTCCAAATAATATGCGTTTGGGTTCTTATACAAGAAACTGCACAACGAGTGTAGGGTGATTTATTTCTTAAATCTACTGAAAGCAGCCTGGCTGGTGTAGCTCAGTGGATTGAGCGCGAGCTGCAAACCAGGCATCGCAGGTTCGATTCCCAGTCAGGGCACATGCCTGGGCTGCAGGCCATGGCCCCCAACAACTGCACACTGATGTTTCTCTCTCTCTCTCTCTCTCCTCTTCCCTCTCTAAAAATAAATAAATAAAATCTTAAAAAAAAATCTAATCAAAGCAGATCAGTAATAGGTTAATCACTGATGCCATTAATAATAGCAGTTATCAAGCACAGGTAACCATGTGGCACAAATGACACCCCAAAGAAGTAAGTCAGAGTTTTCAGTAAGTATACAGCACGTTCATACTCTGCGATATATTTGCTGCTTTAAATAAGCCGTTATATAGTTGTAGGAGATCGAATGGTCCACCTTAGTTCTTCCTCATTTTTCTGCAGTCACCACCTTGACATTGCCTCCTATTGGATGGAGCGTACCACCCAAACCCTGGCCTTAGGGTCGAGCCACGTGATTTGCATTAGCAAACAGCAAGGGAGCAGAAGTGACAGTGTGTTAGTTTGAAGGCTGGGCCTTAAGAGGCGGTACACTTTCCTGTTTGTGCCTCTGTCATATGTATGAGAAGAGTGTGCCCCATCTAAGCTGCTGGTCTGAGGAAGGGGATGAAAGGCTGCACCAGCCATGCCGGACCAGGAAAATAAGTGATTGTTGTTTGAAATCATCACGTATTGTTCTGCATTACCTTAACAATAGCTCATTGAAACAGCAAAGAAGCTTTTGTTTCCCCCCACCCCCCCCCAATACCTCCTGAGAAACAGTACGATCAGCCATCTTTTGGTAAAAATATAAAGCCTCTGTTTTACTTTGAATGGTTACTAAAATTTTTGAAATAATTAGATCTTCCCTGGTGTGGGATGTTCTTATTTAAGTTTATACATAAATTTACACATTTACTTTGGTTCATTTATTTGTAAGTGGCACCACCAATCCTGAGGAGATACACACATGTCTGTACTAAGTTTCTTAAAACACCTTCTGACATCAAAGTACTGCATAATAATCTGTTTCATTGTAATACATCATGCGTTCCCAGGAGAAAGTGAATGATATTTGGCTTTGTGTGAGAAAGAAAAATAATGAACATCAGCATCCGGTTTAACCCTCATGGTGATATGGAATCATAGCCGCATTATTTACCCTTGTGGTTTGTCTTTCATATAAGAAATACATCTGAAATTGATGTGGGTTCATTGTGTTACCATGTTGTTGGCATAAGCATTAAAGCTAAACCCGTTGATCTATTTAATTAAATGTTTAAAAGCTATAGCATTCAAAGCAAGAGTATTCTTTTAAAAGATATTCGAAATAATACTTTTTTAGATGCCATTGGCATCATTGGATTATTCAGTATCTCCACATGTAGTTCCCCTAATCGAAGTCATGCTATCTATTAAAATAGATGTCAGGCAATGGATTTGTCTTGACAACAATCTTTTTATGTACTCACACTTTATTATTAGACATGTCTGTTACTTTTTAATTGGCGTTTCTTTACGTTTCTGAATGTAGGCAAATGGCACAAGGGAATAACATTAATTTCCTCTGCCATTTTGACCGAATCAAAGTTGAGGCTCCCAAAAGACAATGTCTAAGGAAGTCAAAGAGACATTTGAAAAGAGTACTGTTTAATATATCTTTAAAATGAATTAGTCACCTAAACCGCTGCTAGGTGACTTAGGTTCAGTTGTCGTTTTTAGAAATCCCAGGAGAAGATGCAGTGCATTCTAGAATGTCACAATGGGTATGATTGCTCAAAATGCTGGGACATCGGTCCTCGGCATGGCTGCCTGAAGTCTTTGTTCCTAGGGGAGTTTTGTTCCAGTCTTGACAGCCACTGCAGCCATAACTACTTCGGCATTATTCCAATCACAGTTATTACCGTGTTATTCACGTACCTCTATTGTAGCCTACAGAATAAGTGGCTTCATAGTGTAGAGAAAGCACATGAAGAAATGAGAGGAAGTTCAATGCGAGTCCAGATGACCCACATTATTGTCTGTGGGTTCTCCAGCTTAGCTGAGTAATACATTAAAGAAGAAAGGTCGGATGACGTGCCTTACTGTTCCTCCTTCCATGTCATGGGCGTTATTCTCGTAGAAGAGGAGTAGAGTGTGGGAAGAAAATGAAATCTGTCAATACTGTGAATATATAAATAATAAAAGCGGCAGTGGGACTGATTCATTCTGAATCATCTGTATAAAATGACCGGAACTGTGAAAATACTCCGTCGGCACAGCTGATTGGGAAACGTAGGCAATCTGTTGATCAGAATTTATTTGTGAATGCTCTCTTCCTGAGATTTATATGCCGGAGTTCTTAAAAATATTTTTTGTCCCCATGGGAAAAAGAAAGCGACAGACCTGGGATATCACAATTTAAAATGGAAGGGAGCATTTTCCTGGGTTAAGAAGGACTTTCAAGCCAGTAACTGATGCAAATAACTCAGGTGAATTTCACAGGATAGTTTCAGAATACTTTCAGTCAGTATATTCCTATTGTTTGGTGGGAAAATAAAAAGCTACATGCTTGGATCATTAGGTAGAAAATTTGGCAAAAAATAAATGATAGCTACAGGTTTAGGTTCAGTGATCCTGTGAAGAGGAAGATACTCAGCATTTGTCTTTTAATCGCAGGTAAGGTACACAAATTATTTTTTATTACTAAAGTAACTGTGTTGTGACATTATATATAATCTTGTAGCAGTAGAGTCCTCTTAGCTAACTCAGAAATTATTGTGTGCATTGTTTGTTATTTGTTTCTTTCTGTTTGTAACCAAAACTATGACAGAACCTTAATTGGTGAGATCAGCTTACCGGCCTGTACCATTTACAAAATTGTTAGTTTTGAATGTTCTTCTTTTAAGTATTTTTTTTTTTGTTCCTTAAACCAAGCTACATCCTTTGTTTTTTTTTGTTTGTTTGTTTTCTTTAATGCATAGAGTAAGACTTTGTTTTCTGGCATTTCTTCATTAAACCACATCATCAACATCCATTCTTTGCTGCTCCATTCAACAAACAAAATAATCTGTTTTCAAGAATTAGTTTCTGAATGAACTATGGTGGTTTTAGCTAAGAACTTATGACATGTATTTTCTAAATAACATCAGGTTACCTACATCACCTGTGCCTGGTATTACCATATTTCTTGCTCACTTTAAGATCTCAAGTGATACTCAATTCAGATATATTTAAAAATGATTCATTCAGAGCAAGAAATACAGATATTTTAGTGTACAAGGCTATTGGTAAAGCCTATGAAATGATCCTATCATTTTAATCTCACTGAATACCATCCATCCATGTCCAAAAGAATTAAAATTTAATTTATTGTACTTTCTCTTTTGTGTAGAAAAAAAGATTTTTTTTCTTGTACAGATCAATTAAGAGATGGATTTCCAAACTAAAAAAAAATGTAAGTTTTATTTAGCACCTTTCTCTTAGTATTTATTTTGGGAGTCTAGCAATGGTCTTTCTTAGGTTATCTGTGCATTGCTTCATGTTCTTTGAATTCAGTCTGTGTATTGAAGTGCAGATGCTGACCCAAGCTGGCTAAAATCTCAAAGTAAGGGGAATGATGGAGCATACAACAACTGGAGTGTTTCCTATGAACACCAAGGTTTCCCAAAGGACATACGCCTAGCAGAGCATGGTCAGAGAAAGAATTGAAGTCTAGTCAGCCAACCCGCCCCACCCCGCCCCCTGCCAGAGCTATAAGCTGTCACTCAGCTTTAAACTTTTCCAAGGCCACAGAAATGGGCCCTTGGCTGAGGGGAACCACCTAACCACCTCCTTGACTTTGGGCTGCTCAGATTTGTACTTTTATTCACTTCTGAATCAAATGTCTTACTTATAGTCTGAACAAAGTTTCCATTCTGCTTTGCCATTTTTGCTGACCTTAATGTCAATATATAACCAATATAATTTAAGCAATTATAAAATCTGCAAATGGTTAAGCAACAGGAGAGAACCAGGTTCTAATAGAAAAGCCAAAAAGTGCCTTATCATTTTCTTGTTCCTTTCTAGACTAGAGGACGTACTCCTTTTCTGTATGGGAAATTTTATTTGAGAGTCTGATTTTGTTTTGAATTTGAGTTTAGCATGTTGGAGGTATTCTAGAGACCACAGAATGTACAGTCGTTAGCTCAGCACAGCAGGCTTGTTTCAGAGGTTGTGATCTAGAACAGTCTCCTTAAAAACCTGGAAATATGACCCAGCGAGTTAAAAGTTGACTAGTATTTTGCTCTTTTCTTTTAAATCCTTGCCTCTAGCCAGTTATTGCCACCTAATCCTGGTGCCTGGAATGAATGTGAACTTTGTTACAAGAATTTGATAACTTCTTCATTACTTGGTCTTTTGTTCTTTTGCCTGGTGAATATCCATTCAGCAGAACTTTCCTGGGTTGTATTGCTTTTAAACTGCAGTTCATTTTATAGTGTGCATCAGCCAATTTTGCTACAGAATAAACAGCCAACAAAATTTCTCTAGCTAGTAGCAACAAATATTTATTTCCTCTGGTGTCTGCAGTTTAGGGAGGTTTGGCTGCTGTTGGCTAGGCTTGGCTTGACTATGCCTATCTCCAGAACACGGGTCCAGTTTGGCTCTGCCCCTCACCCCACATCTTGTTCTGAGACTCAGGCTGAAGGGGCAACAGCTTCTCAGGGCAATGATGGAAACCCAATCAATGCATTTCCAGTCTTTACTCTTGTCACGTTTGCTTCTACTCCATTGGCCAAAGCACGTCACGTGGCTAAGCCCAAAGTCAAGGGATGGGGAAATACTTTCCACCTATATGAGGTCAGGGCAGGGGTGTGGATGCATAATACTTTTAGGCATGCTAAAGAACTGAGGCCAGTCATTCAGCTGGCTTATAGTCTGCTGGAGACCAGCTCAGCAAGTTACTGAAATGGAAGACTGATTCATATTTATGGGCCTTACAGCCCCTCAAAAAGAAAGCAGGATCCCTCTGACTGTGCCTGAATTTCTTACCTTCGTCTTTCAAGTTATAATGAAGCCTAGAAACTTCTATCAGACAACACTGAATGGCTTCTCTTTCGGAATCCAGCTTCTGAAATGTGCAGCATCTCATTGTAATGGTAGCCAAGAGGGCTGTCCTCTTCAGTTTCGGAGTACAGATGTGGATGTGCTAACTTTCGATGAAGAGTTCTAAACTTACCTTCTGGGCAGCGCTTCCATGTGACAGTTACTCCGCCTAACTATCAATGTTGACTTTTGACCTCAATTTGAAAGGGATGCCCAACAATCAAGGGCTATGAGAGTAGTCATTTGTACAACCTATTTGTCTCTGGTTAAGAAAATGGAGGTTGTACAACTGCACTTTTTGACCAACTTCTTTCGATGAGCAGAAATGACTACAGCTTCAAAAGAGCTTTTAAGAAAATCTGGGAAAATGAAGCCAGCGAATTGGCCACAAGGAAAACAAAAACAAATAAACACAGCTCTGGTCAGCATCACTCAGGAAGGATGAGAGCTCAAAATTAGATGGAGATTGGGGGAGCGCATTGCATTATGGGTCATGAACTGAAGGTCTTCCTTCGTGAAGCCGTGTTAACTGCTGGGCAGGGCATTGTTGTGAAAAGAAACCACCCAAAGGGAAACAGGCAGCCATAAAGTTAAAAAGTTGATGTGTAAATCTCATCTAAGGCCACATAAGCCATTCCTATAAAGTAGTATAGAGCTTTCCTTTCTGTATGGACCTACAGTATATTAAAATAACTCAGTTATGCCTATTGACAGCTTATTTGAAGATTTTTATAGGGAAAAGATCCCCTCAAGCATTATTTCACACTACTTTCATGCTCTTTTCTTTTTATAGGGCATTACTAGCCCCAATAGTAAGAAAGTAATATTATTTTTACTGTATGAGGTGGTTAATTGCTTCCCAAAATATGTTTGTATTACAGGTGTCACTTTCAAAATATGACATTAAGGGTGATGTTTGGCCCAATTTATTGAATGCCACTGTTTTCCTTTTTACCCTAAAAATATTTCTAGAGTACACCGTGTCGGTATAATTGTTTCGATAAGACCCTCTTCCAGGGAATTGTCTGCAAACTCTCCGAAGCCTGAAGAGACAGCAGGTTTGTAACTGCGGTTCAGCCCCAACCAGAGTGAATAATCGCGGGGCTAATTTTACACTGATAACTCAGACAAAGGCCGTGTTCCCTGCCCCCTTACACAGCTGGATGCTTCTTAAAGATTCCAGACCAAGGAAACTTGGAGGTGGCCAGTGATCTTAGGCCGGCAGAGAGCAGAGTATAGAGGCCATGTCTATGCTTGGCACTGTAAACATTACCTAAGTCTGACAACCTGGTCGAATTACCTGTGCAGCAAAGTAATAGACAGGGGTGGGCAAAAGTAGCTTTCCATAATACAAACAAACAATGCAATAACAAATAATAATATGAGGATAAACTGTGCTTCTCATACTCACAACTGTGAACCTACTTTTGCCCATCCTGTGTTATTAATACGTTAGAAATTGATTTACAACATAATTATTGTACAACTGCTACAACACAGCTCCATTAATCCCTTTATCAACTTAGAACATGTCCACTAGTTTTGTGGCAGGAAACCTGTAGACGTAGTCTTAAAATTTCCGTACTTCACTCTGAATACTAATAACCAACTTCTGTTTCACACTTGGAATTAAACGACCACTCTCACATCCATTAGCACAAGGCATGTAATAACTCCGCTTAGTGTGGAAACCTTTGTCCTGTCCCGCGATCTTATTTGCTGGCCCTTTGTGCTGGCATCTCAGCTGGGGTCCCAACGGAAAACAGGTGGCACATTCTAATGAGGGTAATTTAAGTATTGATTTACAAGCCTTAACTCCCAGGGTGGGCAGAGTTGGGGGAAATCTCAGGAGACAGCGCAAGAGCCCAGGGCTAGCAGCAGGAGCGATGCCGCCTGTCCTCGACCTGAAGGGGTCAGGGTCAGAAGGGAGATTTCTGAGAACCCAGAAAAAGGGAGATCATGTAACTTTTACTGCCTTAGGTGGAACAATGGCCTTCTTTCAAAGGCTACAATTAGCCTTAAGTTGACACCCAGGGAGGGAAACCAAGGGAACGGTACTTCAGCCTAACTCTCTCCATTAGTCAGATCCAATCACGAAACCTGAGGGAATGGAAGCCTACTGATGTAACCCTACAAGTCAGCCCCCTAGATTGGGGGGGAGGGGTAGTGAGTAGGTCGGGAGGGACAAGAAGAGTACAGCTGGCACAGCTGGGTTGGTTTGTTTTTTTTCTAGACGATACAGAAATCTGGAGAAATGTAACGAGGTCTATTTTATTAACAATTTCAGTAACCTAACAATAATACTCTTTCTTTAAATCTGAACTCTCCTGATTTGGTTCAAAAGTGTAATTCAGCTGCCAGAATTTCCGTTACTATTCATTAATAGATCAATATGTATCTTTCAGTGGAGGACCCGCCATTTGCTAGTTAGTTGCTCTGCTAGTTTGTATTGTAGGCGTAAGCACGTCTAAACCTGCAGAGAATTTTTAGAAGAATCTTTCTGAGCCAGCACTGACGACAATTGCTGGGAAACAAGGTCTCAAATGCTCTGGAGAATGGCAGTTTTGTAGTTTCTTTCATCCATTTGAGAGTAAGGAGGTGAGGAGATAGATTAAAGAAGATTCCATGAAGGTGGGAGAAAGCTTGGCTGAGATTGGATTATAGGACAGGTAAGGTTAGGTGCTCTCTTGAGGGTGCTTATGCTTATTTCAACCTCTCTTTTCCTTCACAGTAAGTTCTAGAATAAACAAGGACTTACACACTAGTGCAGAAAAGAATGACCATATTTGACTGTGAGATTTTAAGAAATTACAAGTGAGCTAATGAAATCATTCAGAAACCATTTATCATGAACCCATAGTATTTTCAGGATTGCACTGAGCAGAGATCATTGTCCTTCAACAAGTGAAAAGCAGCATCAAATCACCTGCAAAATAACCCGCCACTAAACTTTAAGCTTCCTGAATATTCTGTTATTTGTAAATATCTTCAGCATTTCAGTGTCAAAACAATATATTCCAATAATAGTTTGTTGAATTGAATCAGGCAAAATAAAAATAGATTTTATCAAAACCATAGTTTATGCAATTGACTTCCTAACCCTGCCTTTCCTGTAAACAAGATAGAAATAAGTTTTTCTTAGGAGTTTAAATATCTTCTAAATAATTCCTTTCATTTCCTTCTTAAGCAATTTTGAGTCCTTCAAAAAATATGGGGGGAAAATGGAGACAACTATACTTGAACAACACTTAAAAAAGAAAAAGCTCTGACATGCAAAAATGAAATGAATATGTTCTTTCAATATATCAAATAAAAAAATGATTATAGATCAATCCAATGATATCATCAGTATTTAAAACAATGTATCTATTGAGTACCGAATATGTACCTAGCGCTGTGCCAGGTGCTATGTAGGATGCCAAGATAATAGAATGGACTTCTACTTCTTTGGAGTTCCAATTAAATAACCCAAAGTTAAACCAATTTGGGAAGGGAACATTATGCCTTTGAGACTCTAGGTTTCTCTTGATTAGAAAGCAGTAAACAAGAAGTAACTAAATAGATTAAGGAGAATTCAAGGATGCCTCTCACTAGTAAATTCGGATTAGTGTGGCAAATTTAAGACCGTAAGTGGAACTTTTTGACAATTAGAAGAAGAGAGAGAAAATTATAATGGCTACATTTGCAGATTCTGTTTATCACTCACCCTTCTTAATCATGTCCTAAGTATATCTGGTGATCAGGGTTCTATAACTTGAGAAAATATTTCTATACAATCTATAAATCTCCTCCTTGAAAAAAAGCTTTTCAATTTTGAATTTGCTTAAAAGTCAAAAGCCTCTGAGAAGAGGAGACAAAAGTCAGTGCAAGAATGCAGCAGTAAAAATCAGATGTGATTTCCTCTTGAATAACATCTCCTTTTTACAACCCTTTCATGTTCAACTTCACAAGAATTTATTCTAAAAAGCTTTATTGGCAGCTATATTCTATTTTTCAAAGGATTTCTTTTTCCCTCCACTGGTAGTATTTTTCTTATTTTAGAGTTTGCTAGTTGGAGATACTTCTTAGCTGCCTTTCGTACCATGTGAAGTATAATTTCTGATCACCTGCGTACAATGCGTAGTTCCCGAGATGCAATTTGCTCAATATAAATCCCGTGCAATGACATTGGTACGAACATCAGGCATTTTCCTGATCCCACTGTATCGTTTTCCATTTTACCCTGCAGTTGCTAACTAAGAATTTGCTAGTTAAATATTTTTATGAGACGTATTTCTTGTTTAACTAGTTGGGTTTGGGATCTCTACTCAGTAAAGCATTGTGCTCTTCAAAACAAGCAATTGAAAACCAAATATTGAGTGGTTCTACCAAAGGAGTTTAATATTAGAGGACATATGTATACAGCGGAGTAACTTAGATCTCTAGGTTTGCTTTAATAACTTTTATGCAGAGCAACCACTGCAGGGTGCTCATCATATGACCGTCAGTATATGAATATTGACTCATCTCTTCTTGGACAATTCTGCCCCCACACTCGAGTCCCTCTTAGTCACTGAAAAGAAAGTGGAAACCCAAAGAATAACAATTAGTCAAAGGAATAAGTGAAAACATATGGTATGTCCTGTATCAGACTGAACCAAAACCTTCGGGCTTGGTACGTGGTATGAATAAATCATCTTCCATGACAGTGCCACTTATCAGAAATAGAATGGTCATAGGGAGGTTTTAGGAATGCTAATCATAGCACTATTTCTAAGCTGCCTTTCCTATGTAGCTTTAATCTCATGCATTCTACTACTCCTCCAAGGCCCATCTCAAACTTCTCTTCCATAGAACATTCTGCACTGATTTCAGCCAATGCTGATTTCTCTCTTTTCTGTATGCTTCTTGCACCATTGAATTAAAAAGCCAGGAATTGGAAAACCAGAAGAGTATATTAGCCAAGAAACAGGGAAGGCAGGGTTTTCAACAGAGGGGCAACCTAAAGCATCCCACCACCGTGGACTGCATACTGATTAGAGCTGGTGATTAAGTCTTATCTCGTCTACAAGTTCTAAATTCCTCCAGGGCATACTCTTTTTTTTTTTTTTTTAATTTTAATTGTTGTTCCAGTACAGTTCTCTTTCACTCCCATCCCAGCCCACCCCCCCAATCCTCCCCACCTCCCTCCCATTTCCACCAACCCCCTAGTTTTTGTCCATGTGTCCTTT